>JASCZW010007122.1:0-73671 GCA_034211315.2 Aedes japonicus | reverse complement strand
TAGAACGCGGTCGGTCAACGGTGCTCGTACGGCCATAACCTGAAAAACACTTATCCAGCTTGGTTTTGGTTTCGGCAGGCGTTTTCTTGCGTAGAAAATATTATTTGATCAAAACTAGTAACTCGGATTTTTCCATTTTAAAAAAAACTAGCTGATCGGTCTCTTATTACTGTTGTGTCACGAATTTGTGTTGTTGTCATGAATGCGTGGACAGAAATGGCTGAAACTTTGACAGCCGTCAGTCAAGGAGTGAAGCTCATAGAAAATGGTTCACATTGACTATTACCAACGCCATCTGCAGGAAATTAAAGGACTCTTCAGGTACCATCAGCATCCCCTAGCAGCACACTTGTTACAAATCAGTTGAAGTTACTTGAATGCAACTCAATTAATTCATAAGCAAGTTACTGCAACCAATTTGGTCAGTTTTGCGTTAGCTTGGGTCAAGCTGAAGAGACTGTACCTGAAGTACTTGGTGCAGTTAAAGATGTGGATTGTATCAAAAAATGAGATTCAGGGATACGAGGATTTTCTATTTGTTACTCTGTTGCTCGTTCTAATGTTTTAGAAATCAAATTGATATCGATGGTTAAAAATTCTGGATTTTTTTTGTGGTGTACAAGACACTGATGAAACCGGTCGTTCAAGCAGTGGGAGTATTCCAACTACGTGTGCTGCTGATTATCTTTGGCGGTGTATGTCAAAACGGTGCATGGAGGACAAGAATGGACTACGAGCTGGTGCAACTTTATGTCGAACGTATTATCCAAAAAGTCTCTGAAGCTAGAAGGGTACAATAGGTGGGACACGTTGTTAGGATGCCAGTAATTCCACGTGAATGATGTTTGATTTAGACTAAGTGGATAAAGGTGGAAGTGTAGGACGCTCGAAAATCTGGAGATGAGTTTCTTGGCGAAACATTGTGGCGTAGGTATGGTCCTGAAGGGACATTGGACCAGCAAAAATAAGTTCGTCATCCCTTTATGCAAGACTTTCACTACCTGTTACATAATATAGTGTAGTGCATACCTACACGGAAAAAAATCTGTGAACAGATCCGTGAACTGCAGTAATGAATTCGAGAACAAGCAAAAATACACCGTGAACTGAATCACATAATCATGAACTAAATAAAGTTTAACGGGAAAAATCCTGAAAACGTGAACTAGCTCACGGTCCGTTTTCATTTTCAGGAACGCTTTTTTTTTTTTTCTGTGTAGAACGATTTTTAAAGAATGGATAACATATGCTTTAATTGTTGCAAGTATTTCTTCAGCATCAAGCTGAAGGGACTCTATTTGAAGTACTCGGCGGAGTAGAAGATGTTGATGGTTTCACAAAATGGGGTTCAGGGGTACGACTCGTTGGGCAAATGTACGACTCTGGATTATTTCATAAAAAATCTAGGCTACAGCTTTTTGAAAAATATTGAAGTATTGTTTATCTGTCGTAGAAATATTACTCTGAGTTGTTTTGAAACGCTTTTCATGTTCTTGTTTATGAGTTTTTTTGTTTACTTTGAGAGTTACTTCTAACTTTCTGAGAACGTAGTTGGAAGTTGAATTGGATGTAATGTTCTATGTTTACTTTCTTTTGCTCATGGCTAGGAAGAGTACAATTCTCGAGTAATTCATGATAAGGGCCAGAAAACCATTTGTAAACAATGATTTTAAAAGTCGATTCCTCTCATATTTCTTATTACTCTCGCAAATTGAAAGCAGCATCTTGTAGAAGATTTTTTGCTCCACCGTTTGCTGTTCTTAGATATCAGGGGAGTATTAGGATTTGTGAAAGTTCGACGTTTTAATGTTTACAATGGGATTTTAGGCTTTTAGGCCCTACAGCCAAAAATATAGAAAATTTTAATCAAGGCTTCATTTGTGTTCACATCTCTCCCCATCCCTCATAACGAACTAACGGTTAACGCCGTAGTCCGACATAATCGCAAATCGTGCGTCCTACAAACAATTCCAGGAACTCGTAAGAATTCTACCGTTTCTACCGTGGCGTTTGAGTCATTCATCCTCAGCCAACATTTACCGAAACGCCGAAATTAACGGTTTCCCCCGGTCTCCTTGCCCAATTCAATCCTGATGGAAAGGACTAAAGTAACCGTAAATATTGGGATTCCGATAAATCATACTTGCTCGAACTGCACTGCGGAGTAGGACGATTTTTTCGGAACCACATCCCAGCACGACACTTTGCGTGCTGGCCATCATTATCACGCTTCCTTCTCATCCGAAGAAATGAAATTAGCGCACTGCCAAAAGGGTTCGCTTCCTGGTTCAAAGCTCGATTGGCTCCGCAGAGAAAGAAAGAAAGAAAATAAGAAAAGATTATTATTTATCACGATTACGATGACGACGACCATAATCGTAATTTCGATATTTTTTTTTTGTTGTGTTCGTAAAGCGATCAATTTCAGGCGTCACAAATGATCCCGGGATGGAAATGAAAGAGCGTGCAAATTAAATTCTAATTTGATAACCCCGTTCACAATGAGCTCGGGTTCGCCAAAAGAGGGCGTTGATTGCAGTTCAATTGCGCGCATGCCGAGCCATTCTGTGCCGGAAGATTTACGGGAAATTGAATTTGGAATTTCGATTCGTTCACCGAAATGACTGAATTATTGAGCGGTGAATTTTCATGAAATATATATATTATTTGCGGTTTTTCCTGATCGCTGATTTGTGGTTGGCATTTGAGCAAATTTGAAACTGAAGTGGTGCTTGATCTGCTTGTAAAACTGATATATTTCGGTAATGATTTCTTCTGAATTGATATAATTTGAGCGTCTTTTGTGTGTGGCGAGCATCGGTCATAGTCAGCTGCCGGCCTTGGGGGATTTACTCCGGCAGAGCATCAATTTCAAGACCCGTCGAGACGGGGAAGGTTCTTGTCAGAATTGATTGCCCTGGTCCATGGCTGGTTGGCAGACACTTTATTACTTCAGGAGACGATTTGCGTGGTGCTGATTTGCGGTCAACGCTGATGATTCACATGATGAGCTTTTCGTGACTCATTAATGGAGTGAATTTGCGCAAAGAAATTGTGGGAAATTGCGTGCCGGGAGTTTGGGGTTTTGGTTTTGGGCGATGATTTACGGGTGTCAAGTTGTTAGGTCAATCGGGCAATTAGGACCTTGTTGGGTTTGGGTGGATGCGGAAGGAAGATGGTTTGTTTAACCAAACATTTAACGCTCAAAAATTTGAAATAACCCGTTCCAACAGTTGTGACGACAGTTAGTAGCTATTCATTTTCTCCGTTGCGCTTCAACCTTCAACTTCCGACGAAACGGTTAAAATGCAAGCAGACATCCACGACGACGACGACGACGATGATGATGATGATGATGATGGCGGTGGTGATTTATTTTAAGACTTATGGGGCAATAATTGCGCAAATTATTTCGTTTTCTCGCAACAACCCGTATTAGAAACAAGAACAGCAATGTCCGAAATTGCTGGCATCGATTTTGAAATCCGTTCGGACGGTGGTACTGGTCCGAAAGGTCATACCTGATGGCAATTAGCAGTCAGCCGTTGTTGTCTGGGTCTAGCCAGCGGTGCAGTCACCCGAACGCGACAGGTGCACGTCAAAACAGAGAACCAGTACTGCCATCGGTGACGACGGTGAGAGGATTGAAAAACGGCCAACGGTAATTAATCTCTGTCGCGACCAGCAGCATAACACACACACACACACTTCACCGGACGACATACCTTCTTGGGATTTTGCACCGCCACAAAATGCGCTCGAAAATCTGCTCTAAAACAGAGGAGGCCGTTCCGAAGGAACTCCCATCCTATGCTCCACATTGACATTCAACCCACAGCTAATGAGTGGTGAAACGAGGTGGCGATTCGGATCTTGAGACGAAAGGTCAGGCACGCATATTTTAACCTTTCCACGCACCAACGCATCCGCTTATCGCGATGTAGGTGGAGCCTAATTAGCGTACTCGCGACGACCTACTTTTCGTTCTTCTCAATTCTAAAAAAACAAAACCCTCAAGGATCGAAAGTGTTTCCGAGCCGCCACGCCCCGGTTCACATGATACTTGGGAAGACCTTCAACACGAACGGTGACGAACGGATCAGAACAAGTGCACGAGTGGGAAGGGGAATTAAGTCACAATGAGAGTGAAAATGTTGACGGAAAGTCGCACCATTGTCTCGATGTGTTGTGCTCTGGTATGTCGATTCCGTAACTGTCTGAACGTTCCGGAGATTGAAGTCATTCAATCATGGATGGTGAGTGACGATGACGTGAACTTCAACAATGTAGGGTATGGTGATGAGAGCCGCGCTAATAGCAGCGAGCGTAATTATTTGGCATTGTTTGCACTTTGCTAAGTTCCTAGCGCTACCGGGGGGGCTTTCGCGTTGACAGTTGTTAGTAAATTGCCGAATCATTGTCTTGGTATGAAATGGAATAACGATTTGCTAAAAGGGGCCTATTCAAATCTTGTTCACGCTTTGGAAGAGGCAGACTTACTCAAGTCCGGTTCGGTATTGAATTAATCCTCATGAGTTGTGATCAATCTACACTAATTAAATTATTGTTCAAAGAAATTTCCACGTTGAATTCAATATTATTCAATATTTGAAATTATGGGCAAAAATTACGATCGATATGCTTAATTCTGATATTCAAATGAACACACAGCTGAACTTTTCCCGTGGCTGCACAGAAAAAAATAATTAATTTTGAAAAGCGCGTAAAATTTCCTTTAATTTCCACCCAAGGGAGGCGTAAACAACGAAGTTGTATGCAATCTTTCGTACGCCATACAACAATGTTTGTAATCTGTCATACAACAGGCTAGATGCAGGCGTTATCTGACCTCAACTCACATGAAATATCCCATTAATTTCTGTCAAATCTAGCATTCCCTTTACGTGCATTAGAAAACGCATAAAATTTAATGTTTCTTTTTATCTGTGTGGCCCAAATAACATTTCTTTATTTCATTGAAGATTCTCTCTACAAATATTAATGCCATGTGTTGTCTGGTTTCTGAAACATATATTTGTTTGTAACTTTCGCTCATGCTTTAAAAGCTTGATATCGATGAGTAGTGCAAGGAAGAAAAATTGACTACAAACAATATTCACGCCCGCTCCATTTGACTCAATTTTGAGTCGTTTTTGACTCATGTGACTAAAACTTGTTGAGATTATTATCAACATCAGCTTTTATCGAATGGTCAATCCCAGCAACGTTTACTCAAATTTGAGTACCGTAGAGCGGGGTGACTTCGATCAACGGGGTGACTTCGACCGCCAAGTCCGATATTTATTCAATTTAAAATTATCCTTCGCCAAGTGCCTGAATTTTTTAAGCTTTGAACCATATATATTCAGCATTAATTAGGGTATATAAATGCATTTTATTATTAGCATTTTTCTATTTCCTTTGCTATAAAAAAATATTTAAAAAAAATGTTCTCTATGGTACTTTTTACCAAGCCCAACAACAATCATATATTCAAGCTATAAAATGATTTTTAAAAAAATCGACAACCACATTTTCAGATAACTTAAACATTCATCTCTCTAAGCTTATTGAAAAAAATATTAATTTTGTATACATAAACAAATTAATGAATAAAAAAAATTTTTTTATCGAAAGTTAAGAACAAACGAATAAACGCGACAACCTTCTCGAAGTGTTGAACTACCTTCCAATCTGTCTAAGGGTTTGTTTCGTTTTCTTCTGTGTGCCACGCAAAATGGTTTGTTTTTCTACACAAAGCCCCTCAACCCACCTTGGTCACCCTTTTTGTATGGTTCTTTTGGATCATCACGGTCCCCTGCCCCCTAAAAATATGTTAGGAGGACCAAAATAAGCGTTTCAACTTACAGCAGACTCCACGCCCGCATAATCACAAACAATTCCTGGACCATTTCCCTTATTGTTGACGACCGCTTCCGTTATTGTTACGACATTTATTCTTAATTTTGACAACGATAAACTAACAATCTCTTATATAATTTTAAGAATATGTCAGATGGTGAAAGGCCAAATAACAATATGCTGAATAGGCGGTTAAGCTAGGTTACCATAAAAATATGGCAATTTTCACGAACAAAAATTTTTGATGTACTCTATGCCATACAGTTGGTATATAATCTACACCGAGTGCAGACAATAAAAAGCCTTTCAATGACAATATGGCAAACATTAACAATATGTGTTAATGTAGAGGTTGTATGGTAAAAATGAGATTAAATTATTCTATAACAATAACATAAAATGTAATATAACATATCTTACATTCGATATATAGTTTTGACTATATACCAAATTGTTTTTCGTTATGCGGGCGGGGCGAATCGAAACGGATACAGAGAGGCAAGTTGAAATGGTAAAGATGGCGAACGATAAAAATAACTAGTTAATTCATACTATTTGTTATAATTTTTGGCATGATTTTAACTTAAAAAGGTCACCTATAACAAAGCCTGTTGGCCTGTGTAATCAAATACTTTACAATACCTGCCAAAATGATGAAATAATTTCTTAGGGAAAATTTACACACAAAAAAAAAACAGCGTTCTCGAATATGAAAACGGATCGTGAACTAGTTCACGTTTTCAGGATTTTTCCATTTAAACGTTATTAAGTTCATGATTACGTGTTTCAGTTAACGGTGTTTTTCGCTTGTTCTCGAATTAATGACTGCATGTCACAGATAGGGGCACCTTCTTTTTTTTGTGTACACAGAGAAGGTTAATTTTCAACCAAAATTGAATGATACGATCGCAGCAAGCAGTGCTTTGCAACTGACGTGTTTTGTTTTTGCTGATTTGTTTTCGCGATAAAAATAATCAAACAATAATTGGTAATTTCACTTAATCTAACAGTGAAAGCTTAGTTTTGTTTATTAGTGGTAGTATTGTGACATCCGGACATAGAGCCGCCTATATGAAGATTATTGGTAGAGTGTGTAGTGAAATAAAAGAAGACCAGTGCATGTAGAAAGCGGCCATTTGCTTGTCAGAAGCATCAAACGAAGACAACGTGCATGTTTGCGTGAAAGGCTGCCATATAATTTCAGATCCATTCTCCCCGTGGTGTATGGAGTTTTGTTATACAGGTTGCATTTCTATCGGGTGGTTTAGCCACGTTAATTTTTGCGATTATTTGGTCGTGAGTGAATGAAATTAATTTCGAATCAACGTCGATTTTTTTTTATTTTTTAACAAATGAACAAGCGAGCGTCATTAAGGAAGCGGCCATGGGTGAGATCAATCTTATTATAACTATATAACACTAACCTTATTTTTATATAATACCAAATACGTGCCTAATTTGGAGATTTGCAGACTTCTTCAGTGTCGTGTACTGATAATAATAATTGTACCTTTTACAAGAAGGCGTAAAACATCAACAATATTCGCTAAGAAGAAACACGTTTGAGCTTCTCAGTAGAAGTGAAGTTTTTTTTGTAGTTATGTTGATAAAAAAAACTAAGTTGGGATTCACATCTAGAGCAAATTGTAAATAAACCGAAGAATGCTCTTTGGAAAAACACAAGAGCCTTTTATAGAAATAGAATACCTGCTCCTAAGTACGGAACAGCCGTCGAAAATACGACGAAAAAAACGAAAAAAAGTTTATTAACTCATTCCACTGAGATAATGCAAGTATATAGTGTTCTAGAGAGTTTTGTATTTTGATATTGCAAATAACTTTGCGGCACATTATATCGTGTTTAAAATTTTTGGTAAACTTTTTTTGGTGAAAAATGTATTTTTCAAGGTTATTTCTTATAAAACGCTCTCTATCTCCTATTGGGTTCAACATTTATAAGATTTATAAGTCATCAGCAAAGTTATTTGTATTGAATTTTTCTAAAATTCTGCTGAAGGCATTCTCTTGGTTAAAATCCAAAAAGAGTTAAATTTTTATTCCACTTTTAATTAATCATAAAAGTCATGCCGCCAAAACAATAAGCTTGTCATATTTATCAACTTTGCCAAAGACGCCATTGCTCTAGCTCCACTGTTTATGAAAATCGACTTTTTGCCCACTGTGCAGTGTGGAGAATGAAGATGGCGCTATCAAACTCGCCCGACAAGTGAAACAAATTCACTCTCGTGCTGGTTTTGAAATGAGAAACTGGGTTTCTAATTCCCACTGAGTGCTCACAGCTATGGGTGAGGAGCAAGTTCCGGAGAAGAGCATGGAAATCTCTTCTGAGATGGCCAACGAAAAGGTCTTGGGAATGTGTTGGTCAACAAGCTCGGATACCTTCACGCACAAGGTGTTCACGCAACGCAACGAAGACAACCTGCTAGGAGGGAAGCGTCCGACAAATTAGGAGTTATTGCAGACCATGATGTCCATTTCTGACCCTCTAGGAATGATAGCCCATTACCTGATGTTCCTAAAAAAGCTTCTCCAGGACGTGTGGAGGCCTGGTGTATCCTGGGACGAGTGCATAGCAGAGCAAGAATGGGAAAAAATGGCAAACTTGGTTGCGTTTTTTCTCTTCTAAGCCGCTAATGAGTCTCATCCAGAACTGAAAATTTTATCTAAACTTTGGGAATGTCCTTTCCAGAATTTATAGGAAAGTTCCCTTAAATTGGTTGGAAGTTGTTTCCTGAACTTCTAAGAATTCTGAACTAGGAAGTACCTTCTATGCTTCTGAAAAGTGTCTTTCTGTTCTTTTGAGAGGTTTTTTCCGTTAATTTCGAGAAAGCATTTTTTGAAATTTTGAAATGTTCTGTAATTCGAGAAAGCTCTTCAGTACTTCTGGGAAATTGCAACTAAACTTTTGGGAAATTTATTCAGGAGATTCTTGAAAGTCCATCCCTTAATTTCAGAGAAGCTCACTTCTGAACTTCTAGTACGTATCGTCTTGAGCTTTTTGGTAGTTTGTTCCTTAGTTTTTTAGAAATTATAGTCAGGAATTTTTTTTTGAACTTCTGGGATGGACGTCTTGAATTTATGGGAAGAGTTCGAGTACCTCTGGAAAGTTTCAAACTTCTAAGTAGTCCTTTTCCCGAAGCTCTGAGCAATTTTCTCTTAATTTTTGGGTAAGTCCTCTCCTGAATATCTGGAAAGTATCTTCCCGAAGCTCTGGCAAGACTCCTTTCAAATTTTCTAGGACGTTTTCGAGGTTGTTTGGTTCTAAATATTCTGGATATCTGCTTGAACTACTTCTACGCGTATCTGTCAAGATAAGCAAAGTTAGTTGGAATTAAATGGAAAATACTAATTTTTCTTCTAATTTCTAGTTACTTCTGAGTAGTTTCTGCCTGACCATAATCCTTTTTTTTTCTAAGAAGTTTTTTTTCTTTTCTAAGAAGTTTCTTCCTGAAATTCTAGAAAGTATCTTTTTGAAGCTCTGGGAAGTCTCCTTTTAAATTTTCTAGGATGTGCCTTAAATTTTGAGTAGTTTCTTTCTATACTTCAAGATATCTAGCACTTATTCTATAAACAACTTAACTCGAGGGTAAATTTCCAAATCCCAAGTGCAAATGTACTGAAATGATGCGCATGAAGTCCTTAAAAAAAATCAGAGTTCTAAGATTAATTCCAAAAACTCATCTCTTCCACTGTTTTGCTTACTCTCCGTTCGGCCACCGACAGGGGCTTGCAAATCAATGTTAGGATCACAAAAGTAATAGTATTTAAGCGAGAAAATCAAATTTACTTTTTGTTATCCCGACCCAATGCACCATTGGTGATTTTAATGAATTGAACTCTTGGTCAATTACTTACATCTACTTAACATAAGTTTTGCTGGCTCCATGCCAAAAAAGCCTTTGGCGATGTCCACATTAACTTTAATCAGTGTCATAAACCATTCAAACTGATGGTAGAGGTCAATTATAGAAGTCGAGTTGAGTAACTCGACTCGACACTTGTCGCTGTTGAGTCGAGCAAGAGTGGGCATTACAGAAGCCGACCGAATCTAAGCGAGTTGGCAATCGAACTTGACTGCTAACTTTAGTGTTGAAACATTTCAAAATGTCATTGAAATATTACATTCCATCAATTCAGCTGTCATTTTCGACAGTCAATGAAAAGTATTGATGTTTTTCTCTCTTGTTTTGTGAATTTCACTCATATTTTTGCAATGCTGTTCTAAACTTACTGTTTGAAGTATTTTACGAGGAATTGATTATTAAATATGTGGACAATTGTAGATATTTATTTTAAAGATGATTCATAAGATCGAGTCACCAACTTAGTTATGGCCAGCAATATTTCTTTAAAAATTTATCATTCTAATTTAGCAGTATAGATATGCAGTGATCGACCTCACTTCAACGATTTCATCTCGAAGTTCTCTGCCCTTCTGATAAAGCCTTCATACATTGTCCTAAGCTCTAAAACCCTTAAAAAGATTTTTTTCAGAATCGAGTTTATTTTTAGGATTCTTTGAATTTCTAGCTTTGATATATTTATATACTTCTTGAATTTTATTTTACTTCTCTGATAAGCTTCAGGGTAAGTTTCGTACCTATCAAATCTTTCAAACGCAACCTTGCCTTTAAGAAACATTTGCTACTTTTTTCATTGAAGTTAGTTACTTTCTAAACTTCTAATATCTCCCATCCTGAATTGTGAAGAAAATTTGTCCATAACTTTGAGAAAGTTCTCTCCAGAATTTTTTGGAAAACCTTCTACAATTTGTTGGAAGTTTCTTCCAGAACTTCTGAGAAGTCCTCTTCGGAACCTAAGGGAAGTTCAATTGTGAACTTTTTTCCATCTCTTGTAATTTTTTGCTTGAAATTCGGGGAAGTTTTTCACTAAGCTTTTTTTTTTTTTAAACTTATGAAAAGTCCCATTTGAACTCCGAACAAAATTGTATTGAAATTTTGAGAAAATCCACTCCAGAATTTCAGGGAAAATACCCTTAAACTTGTTGGTAGTTTATTCCTGAACTTTTGAGAAATGAATCCTGGAAAGTTTAAGCTGTAAGTAGAAAATGAGAAGAGGTTCTCGTCTGAACTTTGCACACTTAGTTTTTTTTTTCTAGAGGTCGGTAAATTTTTTACTGAGTTTTCAAACAGCTGAAAAAGTCAGTAAACTTTGAATCATCAGAACATGAAATGTAAGGAACATTATAAAAATGTTATTTTTTTCTATCAATAAATAATGTTGGAATGAAGCATTCAGTGATCATTGTGAATGAAAGTATGTATGCAAGTGCGAAGTATGTTACTAAACTTCTCAGAACTTTTTGCTCAAACTTCTAAAAAGTACTCCAATGCTTCTGGAAAGTTTTTTCCTGTTCATTGGAGAGGTTTCTTTCTGAACGTCGAGAAATCCTGATTCTGAAATCTGATAGTTTCTCTTCGCTACTTCGGGAAAACTCTCTAGCACTTCTAGGAAGTTTCAACTAAACTTTTGTGAAGTTTGTCTTCTGGAACTTCTGGGAAATCCTTTCCTGAACTTCAGAGAAGTTCTCTGAACTTCTAAAACGTATCGTCCAAAGCTTTGTGGAATTTTTTTGCTGAATTTTTAAGAAATTATTGGTAGTTCCCTCCCTGGTTATTTTCTTCCTGAAATTCGAGGAAGCTTTTGCCTTAACTTCTGGAAAGTTCCTGTTGAATTTCTAAGAAGAACTCCAGAACCTCTGGAAAGTTCTATACTTCTAAGAAATCCTCTTCCCTAAACTTCTTCCAGAAGCACTGAGAATTTCTCTCCTGAACTTCTGGGAAGTATGAACTTGAACTTCGGAGATGTTTGGCCCTGAATTTGTTGGAATAATCCTGCTTGAACTACTAAGAAATGCTCCCTATACTTCTGGGAAGTGGTTACCTGACCTTCGGAGAAGTATTTTTTTTTTTTTGAATGAAGACTTTTCCCGAACTTCTAGAAAGTATCTTCCTGAAATTCTGGGAGGTGAACTTTCTGTGACCTCAATTTCGAGAAGTTTATTTCTTTGCTCCTAGGAATTAAGGACTAATTTTAAACCAATTAACTCAAGTGTAAATTTTCAAATCCCTAGGGCAAATGTACTAAAATGATGCACTTAAAAGAACTTTATTGAAAAAATTGAATTTTTCTTGTTTTACTTTTACGACGTTGTTGTCATGATCATGATCATGATCAAATGATTAAAAGATATTTGGCTAAATGGCTTCGAACCCTAAACTTACTTGGCATGGCATTTCACAGTAGAATCAGATTTTAAATTAAAAACATGGTGAGAGATAATATAATCAAACTATAGCAAAACAAATGGGACAAGTATATGAGAAATTCAGAATTTTAATGAAGAATACACATAAATATACATGGACCTATTTTATTTCAATATCACGATCAGATCCATCTAAAAACTCATACCTGCCATGCATTAGACAAAACGAGAAATATTTTTTCTGCACTTCACCTCGCGCATAGTAAACTGAAAGAGATTTCAGCTCTGGTTCATAATGACTGAAAGAAGATCCAAACTGTAGAGAGTATAGCATGTATTATGTATTTAATCAATCATATCTAAGCAAAATCTAGAAAACAAGAATGCTACTTCACAGAAAATACTCTCATATTTTGAGAAGTTTATATTGTTCATCACTTTTCATGAACATCTCTAGTAGGTTAGATTTGAACGACCCTTCAGTGTCCTTTCCCTCCTGCGTTGCGTGGAATCTCAAAGTTTGCGTTGCTAGGAGTATCATAAAAAGTAGGCATTGAACGTAGAAAAAATCCGTCTTGTGAATAGTGTACTAGTGAAAGGCAGATCAGGAGATGAGCTCCGGATATTGGATTATGCTGGTGATGACCCAACAAACATCGGTGTTGAATTAGAGCTTGTTCAAACAAATTTGGAGAAGATATTCAGCTATTCTAGAGAAAACAGCTGAATAGCTTCTCCAAATTTGCTTGAACAAGCTCTAATTCAACACCGATGTTTGCTGGGGATGATCAGTAGAATCACGACACAAACGTCCATTCGTCCAAACGTCTTTATGCCAAACTTCTATTCAGCCAAACATCCGTATGCCCAACGTCTTTACGTCTCTAAAGACAATGATTGTATGGTGGTTTGAGATACCACCCCCTCTGGAAGGGAGGGTTCCCATACAAATGAAACACAAATTTCTACCAAACATGAGAATTATCCTGGTTTCTTAAACACAAAATGTGTATTTCTCGGGTAAGAAGCATGTTCTGATAGAAGTTGATCCCTTGCTTAGCGAAGACAAAAACTCATTCCAAAAACCAACCATGAACGTGCCAGTTCTATTTAATTTTCATTCATTTAGTTGGAAGCGTAGCAGCGCTCGCACCGGGTTAAATAAATAAAGAGCAGTATGCAACCCTAACCAATATTACTTTTGAAAAACATTTTCAACACAAGGTTAGCAATCTAATGACTACGCAAAAATGAATGAAATGTCCATTACATAACATAAAACAAGTAAAAGGGAGGGACCACCAGGGCACCCAAGTGAAACGATTTTCGCTTGACCTGTGTGATTCTGGATATTTTTCAAAAGTATGCGAGCAATTTTTGACTCGTAAGATAGGTTGAGCTCTTGAATCGATTTGGTTGTCCAATCGTACAAAAATTCAACCAAACCAAGTGATAAAATCACACATGATGCCAGTTTGTGACAATGACGTCTATATAAGGTCTGGCGCAGTTGCTACAACAATATTAGTGAAATGAGCAAAATTCGCTCATGACACTAATACCATTGCACTCCTTACGCACGCTACACAAAAGTTCGCAAAGTGCTACGTCATACTATTTATTTTGATTCGTTTGCTCCGTGATTGTTTATTGTATGCGCTAGAAAACTTAATTTTCAAGCGATTCCAGTCTACTGATGATTGAAAATTGGCTCTATATCGCTTCTCGATTGTCAAGTCTCAGCGATTGATAGTTTGTGTGGCATAAATTCGATTACCTCAGTTAAATTCACTATAAATGATCCATATTATCGGTATGAAATGCTTCTGCTCAACAAATGGCAATTGTATCATGATTATTTCTACAATTCAGCATTCATAATAAACGTTTGAACCGATTTTTTTTTAATCTGAACCTATGCCCGCCCATAGAAAGTTCAATAGTGTTACGTCATCACTCGTCGGCTCAGCAATGTTTACATTATTTTTGCTTCCAATACAAGCAAGCAGTGCGTTGCCCTAGACCTTATATAGACGTCATTGAGTTTGTGACATCTTTAGAAATACATAATCTGACATCCCTTCGTTTCCACATCCAACAAGATGAGAAGATGTTTGCCATCAAGTTCCTCTTATGATGCCGGCAACATGAATAGGAAATTAAAAGCAAAAATTTAAAATCCTACCAGAAAAAAGAAAACATGCCAGGCAAATCATCATCACCCCGCCGATGCGGAACCATATTCACCCCATGTCAGATAACTCCATTTCCAAATTGCCAATAATTGGTCGTGAACCTGGTCGTGTGCGAGAAAGAAGAGAGTTCATCAATCCGACTGCGGTGCGGTGTTTTTGCTGGCTGCACTGTTGCATAACTCAACCAGTGTTGCATTGCTGAAAGCTGTAAAATTTAATAACCGAAAAGAAGACAAAGAAGAAGAAGCAGAAGCGTCTGCTTAAGATTGTTGATCAAAGAAATAATCACCCCAATCGGAACTACCGATCATGTCGTGATTTTGGTTGGGTTTCGCTATTTGGACCATCTTCTCCGGCGTGTGTGTAATTGCACTTCCGGTGCACATCGCGCGGGTCGTGAACCATATCGGATAAGAAACGATTGCGGGGCGACCGACGACGGCGATGACGGAAGTGCAGAAACTCTCGAAGTTGCAGCTTTTCCGTCATCGTCGTCTAAGTATTGGACAAGACGGGAAAATCGCTCGGTATATTTGTGTGAGTGAAGTAAGAGCGATCACGATGATGATGATGATGGTGGTGGTGGTGGTGATGAAGGCAGAGAAAGCATGAAAGCAATTAATTAACGATTAATTATTAAAACATGGGGATCTTGCTGAAGCAAAGTAGTAGGCCATTGTTTTTCATCGCACGATCGGCATCGACTTCGTTCCACCTGAATGGGTATTGATGGTTTTTTTGTTTAGCCATGCTGCTGGTGAGGGGAGGCTATTTAAAAAGTGATAATAGCGCTCGGTTGGATTGAACGAAAGCAATTTCTTTGTTCGGAGGAAGACGGTTTTGCTCTGCATTTTCCTCCCATTTGTTTAGCGTATCAGGAAATGAAGCGGATCGCGAATCGGTCGGTCAGGTGGGTGGGTTGATCGCGAAAAAAATAGGTATAGCAACAACGATGTGAGGTAAAACGCAATGACGAGGTTCGGATTAGGTGCGGAAAAATGGAAATTAGACTGGTACTACCTGTGTTGTTTTTCGTATTTTTGCTTCACGCAATGGAGGTTTCAGTGTGGCGTTTGATTGATGGTTCAATTATAGCAGTGTGTATTTTTACGAACCTGAAATGAAATGGAGAGATGGAAATGAATAATTAATAGGTTTGCATTTTTTGCGGAAACGAACGGAATTGGCAATTGCTGGCATTTTGCTGGTATGACCCAATGGTTTGTGCCCAATGAAAGTAGGTTAGGCTTTCGTAAGTTTCGAGTAAATATTTGGAAATTGGACTTGATTGGAAGTATGCAATTCAAGGCGACTCACTTTTGCTGCTTAAGATCGTTCCACATTTGTCATTCGAAAAATTCCTTCCCACCGAACAGAACCAGGAAGCACGCGACTACGAGCCATTGTTTCCCCTACCGAAAAAACCCAGCCGTTGACAGACTGGCGAAAAACAACAACCTCACCTTCCCCTCCGGAGCTTGATGAAACCTTAAAATGTCGGCTACCTGCGAAGAACATTTCCTCGATTTCATAACGCGAACAAGACAAAAAACGGCCCAACAAGGTCGCCCTACACACAGACCCCTCGTTCCATCGTCATTCCAAAACGATCCATTGTTGTTGCAGCTTGTCGGAGTTTCCCTTTCGGAGCAATTTGCGCGCCGCCGCCGTCGTCGTCGTCGTCGTCGTCTTCGTGTGGGGGGGACTATTACAGATTTCTCGCCGGCTAAAAGTGTAATTTATACCTTGGATTGGAAGCAAACAACACTGCTGCTGTTTTTGTTGTTGTTGTTGTTGTTGTTGTTGCCATTGCGCCTGCAATTGATGGAAACTCGCACATAGACGTGTGTTACTGTGCCATTACAACAGTTTGTTGTGGTACGGTTTCGATGGGTTCTTCTAGTAGGTAGAGCAAAACCACGCGCGCTCACGTATGATTTGTTACCTTAGCCCCCCCCCCCCCCTTGCATGGCTTGAGGGCATCATCTTCTGAGAGCTGAGAGCTTTATTGATGCTGCTGGTGCTGCAAGCGGTTAGCTAAAACTCAATCATCAAACTTCGATGAATGGTTCGTGCTTGGAACGTGCCTGGCTGACTTCTATAACTTCCCGGGAATGGGAAGTGGAAGGTGCAATCAACAAATCTGTTCCATATTTCATAAAGTTTCTTTGTGCGGCTGTGCGCACACTGGCGATGTCGAACCTCAGACGTCACAATCCAATCGAACTTGACAAGGAGGGTTTTAAGGTCAGAGCTGGATTTGGCCGAACTCCGAACGTCCCGAGCGACATCCTACTGGATCTCCCATAATGACTCATTGGACGAAGTCCACGAAAACCGTATGCAAAATGAGTTCCTGAATCCGTCCCTGCCCTCGTCACGGGACAAACGAAAGTGAACGCGATTTCGCGAAACTATCGTGCACGACTTGAAATGAAATCGAATGTTGTTTGTGCTGTGACGGGACTGTCGGTCGTCGGTTGGTGTTACCGTACAGTTGATGATTGCAGTACAGTACAGTACACATACAATCGGTGGGTATGGAGAGCCCCGGAATGGAGCAATCACTCATCGTGTGCTAAGCTCTAGACCCACTGCAACCTCCACTTAGACCTACGTGCGCCATGATAGCGCTCCACCGAGGCGAATGGCTTTGGCTGCCTTTGCCTTCAATCAAGAGCGGAGTTCGGAGGTGGAAACTAGGGATTTATTACCGAGGCTGGCAGATGTGGAAGTGGAAGTGATATTTTGATCTGGTTGGAATTAGTACGGTATACTTATGGTGTGTCCGATGTTGGAGTTGTGTATTATTGTATTTTGAAAATAATAAGCATTGAGCACAGCAAATTTGGTTACAAATGCAGAACGACAGATGCCAAATTGATGGCTAACAAATCGATTCAAAACCAAGATTAATTCCGAGAAATTTGGATACCTGCATTGATTGCTGATGCCTGCCATTTGAGGTGTATGATTATATTATATTTCAATTAACCTTTGCTAACGAGAAATCACCCGAGCAAAGGTTTATACCAAATTGATAACAAGTTCTAAAATCAGATTGTCAGTGTTTGATGAGTAAATATGGTATTATTTAGGCTGAATTAACAGCCAAAATAACATATTAATATTCATCTGATATCACAACATTAATTCGTTTTAAGTTAATTTTGATAACAAATGTTGTGATGTGAACAAATTTTTTGAGAACATATCATATTATGTTATCAACATGATATCAAATTCATACCCTAATAACTGAAGTAGTGCTTTTGGTTAAAAGCTCAATTTCATATCCATGACATGCTGGTAATATTCAGCATTCGTCAGCATGCTGGTAGTATGCAAAACCGTTCGTCAAAAATCATCTTTAAAAATGTATAACAAAATAAAAGCAAAATTACTCAATGTTGATAACAAAATTTGTTATGCGATAACAAAAACATATAACAAAATTATAAGCAACTCTGTTATGAATAACTGATTATGATATAAATTTATTAAAGACGTTTTCATCTGGATAATTGTATGACAAACTTATAACAAGTATGGATATAATGCACCACGATCCGACCAGAAGGAAACAGCATAATTATTTCAGGTTTTGTTATTCAGTTATGGTGGTTTTTTAATAGCGGTTGTTATAATTCAGATCGCGGATGCTGTTAAAATAACAGAAACTGTAAATAAAAATTCTCAAGAGGTAACAAAATTATAGCAAACTATGATAGAGATATAGCAAAAACAAAGCAAACATTAGAAATTAGAAGAAGAATTAGTATCTTCCATTTAATTCCAACTACCTTTGCTTATCTTCAACAGATACGCGTATTTCGTCTACAATGTGCAGACTTCTTCAGTGTCTCGTACTAATAACTCGACTGTCGTACGAGACACTGAAGAAGTCTGCACATTGTAGACGAAATACGCGTATCTGTCGAAGATAGTGTCTAGTTCCAAATTTAGTACGAGACACTGAAGAAGTCTGCACATTGTAGACGAAATACGCGTATCTGTCGAAGATAAGCAAAGGTAGTTGGAATTAAATGGAAGATACTAATTTTTCTTCTAATTTCTAGTAACAGAAGTTGCTTGAATTTAGATCGCAGATATTGTTTAAAGAACAGAAATTGCAACAAAAAATCCACAAGAGGTAACAAAATTATAGCAATCTGTGATATAGATATAACATAAACAAAACAGACTTTGTAACCATTTTGTTGCGATGAAGCATGTAGTGTTCGAATTAATTTATTTCTTCCTGACCAGAAGGGTATAACATAGGAATATCAAGATTATTACAAACCTACTAACCTAAAACCTTACTAGTTTTGATATAAATTTGTTAAAGACGTTTTCATCTGAATGCCCCAGGAGGCACATTCTACGTAAAGAAATCAATTATTTCTAACAATAGCTGATATTATTTTGCTACATCATAACAAATCTGTTACAACGTTTGTTTAGTTTATGTTAAATCTGGTTTGCTATAATTATTATATTTTTATATTTTTTTTTGAAAATTTATAGATACAGTTTCTGTAATTTTAACTTCATCCGCGTTATAAATTCTAACAACTATTGTTATAAAACAAGTGTAACTGAATCACAAAGTTTGATACAATTTTGTTGTTTCCTTCTGATCGGGTTACCCAAATTTTTCCTCGTAGGGCATTATATCTCAAGTTGTTATAAGTATGTTTTACAATTATCCAGACGAAAACATCTCTTACAATCTTAGAGGGTTTGAGCTGTTTAGTGGAATACCTGTAACTAGAAATTAGTATCTTCCATTTAATTCCAACTATCTTTGCTTATCTTCGACAGATACGCGTATTTTGTCCACAATGTGCAGACTTCTTCAGTGTCTCGTACTAATAACTCGACTTAAAGAAAACCTTCGCCACCTGCCGTATATATACTATTTTGTATATACCGAATTTGTTATTAAGTTGTTCGGAATAATAACAAAATCAGTTATTATTATGATACTCAACGAGTATTTTTTTGTTATTCATTCTGTTATTTTGACTGTTATTTCAGCCTCAATGATTACATATTCAGTGATCAAAATATGATAACCTGGTATTTGAACTTGTTATCAATTTGGTATAATCCTTTGCTCGGGTTGCGATTTATGTTTCGATAAATGTCTACACAACCAAAAAAAATGTATTTTCGATGACTCTGTAAATATCAAATTATTAAGGTTTCAGTAATTTAATATCCGGACATACTGTTTATTGAGTTCTCCCTTAGCTCAGTCAGTACAAGCGCGGCTACAAAGCAACACCATGCTGGAGGTGGATGTGTTCGCTTCCAGGTCTGGTCTAGGAATTCTCCGTTAAAGAAAATTTGTCAACTTTCTGGGCAGAAGGCATGATTGTTCTTGCCACATTATCATACTAATTCAAAAATGGTACCTGGCATCGAAAGCTTTTAATTAATAACTGTGGAAGTACATTTAGAACGCTAATTTGGGAGCAAGCAATAAGCTAATTGCGAAAGCAATAAGCTTGAAATGCTAAATAAGAAGAAGAATACTGTACTGTTTATTTTACTGCAGCGCTCCTAGTGGTCAGATCTGCAATGTTTTGATAGCAGTTTGTTTTGAAATTTTTTTTTCGGTGATGAGAAGTTTTTCGCGATTTATTTTGCTTTTAAGAAGATAAACCTGATGGAAGCTGCAAATCGTAAATTAATTTTGGACACCCACTTCGAAAATTCGTATTGGTCAAGTTAAAATTTTGCAAAGTCTTTGAAACCCAGGGCTGTCAAGCTATGATATCACCAAAAAAATTAACGCCAGCCAAAGCACAATCCAAAGAACTCTCCTTCGAGAAGAATGTTGATCTCTCTGGGCCAGTGAGCAACCAAACAAGACACTGAAGCAAAATTTAGTGGCCAACAGACGAGCCCGAAAGTTATTCAATAAGCTTTTTGAGAAGTACGAAGGAAGCATCCTCATAGACAATGAAACGTACGTAAAGATGGATCATGGGCAGCTTCCCGGACAAAAGTTCCATAAATCCACTGGTCGAGGTGACGTCCCTAGCAAGTTCAAAATCGATTATGTGAAAAATTCGTGAGAAAGCTTATGATTCTTTAAGGTATTTGCAGCAGGGCACAAAAAACACAGGTTTTTGTGACAAACAAGACTATGAATTGCAAAATGTACAAGCAGGAGCACCTGAAAAAGCGCACTCCTCCATACATTAAAGTTTTCAATGGACCTTCAATGTTTTGGCCGGATTTGGCAAGCTGCCACTATAGCGGAGAATCAATTCTGTCAAGGCTGGATTTCTTCGAAAAGAACACCATTTCACCCCACTGCCGTCAATCCCACCCAATTGAGATGTTTAGGGTAACTTAAAAGTTGAAGAAGAGTGGAAAGATAACTCAGAGTGTAACAGAGACGAAAAGATGGTGGAATAAAATGGCCGTTCAGGTTCGCCAACAAAGGTTCCTAAATTAGATTAAAGATGTGCAAAGAAGAGTTCAAGATTTCATTAAAACCGAATCGGAATACTTTTTTTTTAGTATTTTTCCTTTAGAGAACCTCTCTAGGCTTAAGGGGTCATATATGACCCGAAAAGGAAAATGGCTGTGTAAAACCACAAACTCTTACTTTCTAGTCATATTTGGCCAATGTATTATTTTGAATCGTTATAAAACAGGGAGTTAATCGTGTTTTGGGTTGCCGGAAGAAGTTTCTCTGGGTGTTTCTGTTTTTCAACATGTCTGTCAAACCAAAAATTAAAATTTTATGCTTATTGGAAGCCAACTGCAAATGATGTAAACATGCATGTGAGTGGTTTCAAAAATTACGGAAACTTGTTTGAATATGTTGGAGGGTGTCTCTTAAGGTGTTTTCTCCTCTGTTAAAATAGTTATAAAATGTTTTTGAATGATTTGAAAAAAGCTGCATCCACATACTTCCTAAGGGAACGTCCATTAATTACGTCACGCCAAAATTGACTTCTTAAACCCCCCCCCCCCTTGTCACGTTTTTTGTATGGACCTTCAAATTTTTTGTATGGATCGTCACGTTTTCTCAAACCTGTCTTTGAGTTCAGAATATATGACCAGTTGTTACTGTTGTTTTTTAGGAGTATGCAAAGGGACAATATGTATTTAACAATCTTTACTGAGCAGTGTAGAAGGTCAAAAGACATTACGCAACAATCTTGGGATATTCTTGGAGATGCAAACTGTTCTCAAGTTCTAAGATCTACAGTAGTAACAGTATGTTTTTGGCTATAGAAGATGACGATATGTATTCCAACTTATTCAGTGAATCTTCTGGAAGGGAAACAGTCATTATTTTAAAACTTTGTGATCCTCTAGGTTATCTTAACTGACTTGGAGTTTAGAACTTGAAATCTATGATAGTAACAGTACATTTTTGCGCTATACATAGCTACGCTACGTATTCCACCATATTCAGTGAATATTTTTAAACGTATAAAAATATTATGATATAAACTGGGATGATCTAGGTCATCCAAACTGTCTTTGATCTCAGAACAGAAGATCTACATCTATAGCAGTAGGTTTTTGGGCTTTACAAGGTGACGATATGTATTCAAACACATCCAATGAATCTTATGGAAGGTCAACAATCATTAATTTATAGATTTTTGATCCTCTAGGTAATCCAAACAGTCCTGAAGTTCTACGGTAATCTTTTAAAGTAAGCTGTCCTGGAGTTCTGAAAAAACTACGGTAGTAACAGTAGGCTTTTGCGCTTTAAGAAGTTACCACACTTGTTCAAGCATATTCAGTGAATATTTTAGAACGTACCTTAAAAATACCAAAATAAAATAGACTTGAGATGGTCTACGTCATCCATCTTGTCCTGGCGCTCAGTACCTAAAATGTACACTTAACTAATCTTATAAATGTTTCTTTCTGAGGTTGTTAAAGAAACTGAAGACTAGAGAAACATAACCGTGTAACATTAGTAGTTGTATCTTAAAAACACCTCTAATTGGAAATTGATATCTGTCACATACCTTTGTGAAGTGTAGAACAGAGATCTTACATCGCTATAACTGCTCTGTGTAATTGGCGGTGTTTGTGCACGATCAAGCCGTCCTCTTTTGCCTGTCAAGAGGATTCCCTTCCCCCTTGTCTACCTCGCACTGTGGTAGCTAGGCAAGAGATTGTCTGCTTAATTCGTGCCGCCTTTCAAATCCCTACGCCCTACGTTCAATTTCAACTACTTCTAGTCAATTTCACAAACTGCCGTGCTCTTACGGACCTTTCAATACTTTTTCTTCACATCTTTGGTTCTAGCAGAAATTGTTGTCTACTCCTAGGGTTGCATGATCATGATGGTGATGGTCCTGCCACTTACCCCTACAAAGGTTTGAGCTAGACGATTTATCCATTAGATAATTTATTTAAAAACAATTTAACCAGTTATGCAAAAAAAAATACGAACTGATTTCATCTACACATGTAAACTTCATCCAAATTTGTTCATTGTACCCTGTATACCCTGTGCTGTACTCCGATATATTTGTGAAAAGCTATTGATGTCAACCACAAATGTTCGCAAGTTATCCCAGCAATCAGAAAATCCTATTACAGTTCAAGCTACAGAATCCTGTATAAGTACATTATCAAGAGACAAGCCAATATCCGATCGTGCCCACTACAGAGTCAATGAGGCTCCAACGCTAATGGAACCGCCACCTTAGTTTTGGTCTGACCAAGGATATCTCCAATCAGGAAAATCGATAAAATTTCCAAATCGAAAAAATTCTGGACTGGCCCTAGTCAAACTTTTGCTTTCATCTACAAGAAAATTGACAAGGAATTCCCCGACAATCTGCCAGACAACCCACTAGTATTTCAAGGCATCTCCTCAAGCATCAGAGCCCAATATTTTTTTTTTTGAAATCCAAAAAGAAGTCCTTTATACCTGTTCACCGCGCGCGAGGCTCATAATTTAAAAGACTACACAAAAAATAAAAACCGACTTTAAATTACAATAACAAAATAAAAACTTTAAATACATCATCCAGGCGAAAAGTATAGTTTGTTTGTGTCCCATGAGAAATATAAAACATCTAACAATAAACCATACAAAAATATCGACAAATTATATACAACATTTACAAACATTATAATTGATTACGTGCTTCATGCATCAACAAGTCATTATCAGATTATCTGGGGATGTTCAGGTTCATAAAAACCCTGATTTCTGAACTAAAGATGTACAATAGTAACCGTAAATTGTTGAGCTGTACAAAGTTACAACAGTAGATGTTCAGTTTTGAACTCCAGGACAGTTTTTTTGGCATAGAATATCCCAATATTATCTCATATTGTCTGTTGGCCTTCCAAGACATTCATGGATATGATGAAATACAAATTTTTACATTACTGTAGATCTTAAATTCTGAAATACCGAATAGTTTGAACAATCTAGCACATCTCAAATAATATTTTTTTATTTTTCAATCGTTTTTATGTCATGGAGTACAAAATCAATTAGAATACACCAATTAGCTTGTATAATAACGCTTTTAAGAGTTAAGGCCTGAAAGGCGTTAAAAATAAGCTTTCCGAATTACCCTGATATTAGTTAGACTTATAAAGCAAGCAGTAGTTGACTAATTTTTTCGGATGAAATTTGTTATCTCTATATTATTTGTGTCAGTGTAGGTAGATCTATAGGTAAATCACGATAAGCCTACGAAAAAGCCTGTGAGAGTCGGCAATTGTCGGTGTTCTCCAGAGGAGAGAGTCTCCACACGTAGCTGAACGGACCCTAATCGTATGTGTAAGGCAGCCAGATGCCCATTAGAGTTAGTTGAAAATATAATCTAAAGCTAATGAGTGATTATTGCTAATTCCGAACAAAAGTGCAATAATTAATCTTAATTTATTGGGAGCAAATCATCTTTGTTTCATTAACATGGTTCCGAGATAGACCCGTTTTTTTGGCGTCTAGATTAAATGACTCAAGCTTAAAAGCAAGCATCAATGCCATTGTCAGCAATATATCTCCAAAGCTCATTACGCTTTGGTAGGGAGCGTTTTGGCCAGGTTCCAGTAAGGTGTTCTGAAAGTCGCGTAAATACTAATCAACAACAACTGCACAAGCCCACAAATTCCCATCAACCAAAAAATGAAGACCAGCCGAACTTTTCAACGGAATTCACTTCAACCGCAACTTAGTATTACCCGAAGGTGTGGCTCCAATCAGGCATCGCTTTGCATCCATCGAGCATGGCACACCAAAATCACCTCACACGACAAAGCAACCCACGATTTCTGTATTCCGCACCGAACATGTGTTGCTTGGCACATTCTCGCGCACTCGTTCAACGTCCAAGCCTCGTTCTAACAAACCGTAACCATGGCATTTGCATTGCTCTATTCGTTTGGATTTAGGTCGGGTAGCAGGCATCAAACATCAAGCACGAAGGCCAAATACCACGTCGGTAGTCGCTGAGCCGACATGCCAAATTCTCTTGATTAATTCGATGCTTTTAACCGTTCTCATCGATTTAGTTCCTTAAACTCGGGCAGAATTGCAATTTTCGCGGTCTATATTTGTCCATACTGATCTGGCGCAGCTGTTCAACCAAGACCGGAACGGAAAACCAATCTCAGCTGATCCGGTGACCGATCACTGTTGTTTTTGAAACACTAAATAAAGCACTTGGACCGGCGTAAATGGATTAAGTGCTCGTTCAGCAGACGAAGCGAACCAAAGCAAAATCGAATTATTTTAAGCTTTCGGCGTCACTTTGGACGGGCAATTTCCGACAGCCCCACAAAGTAATTAGAACGTCAACATTGGTTAAGCGGAAATTTGTTCGTACCGAAACTGTTTAACCGGGGTGCATTGGTCTGCTGAATTAAACTGTAATAAATTTCAGCATCCCTCTTCTACAACTAACCCACTTCTCAGCAGTGGAGCCGTTTCGCAACATGATAACTTCATCAGAGCATGTCACGCGCGCTTCATTAACCGCCACACGCCACACGAGCGAATGTTGGAAGCTTAGCAACCATTCTCGCAATTGTGACACTTTGCTCCCTCCCGCAATCAAGTCTCCATTCTAAGGCACACTGTTCCGACGAAGAATGTGGAAACATTATACGAAACTGAGAGTGAAACACGATTAGTCCAGCCCGAGTGCCGATAACAAGATGAATTGCTGCCGTCACTTTGCGGCCTGATCCAGTTCGACGAGATCCAGTCCGTTGCTCACAATAAGATATACCGATTTAATGAGTGCGATAACGAGGGGCCAGTTTGGTTCGGATTCTAGGGCAGCTACAACCTGCGTGAGTGTTCGGAGCTCGTTTTCTAAGATTGCTACCGCACAGAACCCGCGTCCGGTGGGTAATTATTGTTGCGCAACGAGGATTCTCGCCACTCTCGCGAAATAGATAAGCTTCGGTCCGGCCGGAGTGCTAGAGATGAGATAAGTGGTGTGATGATTTATTGACTCGCCTAAGTTGGGATTGCGAGAATGAGATGTTGGATTGTGGATCAGTTGTAATAACAGGTGAAGGTAATGCATATTCATTGCAGAAGCTACGATCGTGTATCATGCGCTTGTCAAATTGCAGATTGATGAAATGATTGGGTTTTAATCTCTGCTTTGATAGGGATGGAACTAGTTCGCGGCTAGTAAATGGTTGTACAATGCATATCATTAGTACATTGCGCACATTCAGGTATTTTGAATAGTTTACAGTAGTCCTTAGTCTCTTGTCCTGTTACTCATGTCCCTGCTTCCTCGTCGTGCGGATACCCTGATGGGACCTTGGGTCAACCGTACATACGTATGGTTATACCATCTCAACCATCAGAATTGCGTCAATACACTCAGCTAGGTAAACACTGAAAATAAAATTTAGTTTATACTACGAAATCGTTCGTAGTTGTTTTCTACAACTAAATGCTTCGTATGCAAAACCAAATATGCTGTCAGTAAAACGAAACATTTGTGTAGTCAAAACGAACATTAGTGTTATGTACGAAAACGGCACAAATAATTACAACACTTTTGATAATAACAGAAAAAGAATGCGTCTCACTGGTGTCAACGATTGCATGTATGTTTGACAGTTCTGCTTTATCGACTCAAAACTATTCTCGAAAAAAGCGCAATCGTGGGGCGAGAGGGGTTTCGCAGTGATTTTTTGCAATGCTTCTGATTTGTGAATTCATCCAATCTAAATGGGAAGCACTGCTACTGCATCCGTGGGTCAGCTTCCTAGGTTATGGTGGCCTGTGAGAAGTGGAGAAATAAGGGCCAGTTATAGAAGTCAAGTTGACCGTCACTTTCATCGACAGATCGCCGAAATTTGGTCGAGTTGGTCGACTCAATCGACCATTCGAAAACTAGTGACTTATTTTTTACTTTTTGTTGAGTAAGAGTTTGTTGTTAATTGGCTAAGCAAGGTAAGAAATACACTAAACCATTATTTTTTGGCCATTGAATTGATAGTCAAACAATTTACTATATACCAAAAAAATTCAAATCCTATTAAAAACAAAACAAATTATCGTCAGTTCAAATGGCTCATCGAACTGGTTAAAATTAATATGGACATTGCTACAGGTTTTTGTGGCGTGGAGCCAGCAAAGCTAATGCTAAGTAGAATTGGTAAGAAATTGACCAAGAGCTCGATTCATTTAGACCACCAGGCAGAAACTTCTCAGAAGTGTATAGTGCACTTGCTAGACGTGCAAGCAGAAATATTCCAAAAAAATCAGGACCAAATAGAGTTAGAAATTCAAAGCATACTTTACAGAATTTCAGGAGATAACTTCCACGAAAATCAGAAGAGGACTTCTCATAGCATCAGAAAGAAGTTTAAAGAAGAGGACTTTCCAGAGGTTTTGAAGTTCTTCCCAGGAATTCAAGACGCAGAAGTCTAGGAAAAATTTCCCCGGAGCTCAGGGAGAAAGTATCCAGGAAGGTCACTATCTATATCAGCAACAAACTTCCACATAGCTCAAGATGATACGTTCTAGAAGCTCAGGACAGAACTTCTTTGAATTTAAGAAAAACACTTCCCAGAGATTCCGGAGAAAAAAAAACATCCCAACGATCATTTGAAACTTCTCATAAATTCTAGAGAGTTTTCAAAAAGTTTGGAACAGAATTTTTAGAATCTCAGAATAAGTATTCCTCGATTGTAAGGAAGAAAAGAACAGAAAGAACTATTCCAGAAGCACACTTCCTGAGTAGTGTGAACAAATTTTGTTCAGAATTTCAGGAACAAACTACCCCGAATTTCAGGAGAAAACTTAAAAAAAGGCAGAAGTTCGGGAAGAAACTTTGAACACTGGTAATGGAATATGCTTAGGAAAAAACTTCCCCGAATATCAGGAAGAAACTTACTACGGAGATGTTCAAGACGGATTTTTTTTTAAAATCAGGAATTCAGAACAGGACTTCCCAGAAGTGCCGCAAGAAACTTCTCAAAAGTATAGTTGAAAACAACCCAGAAGTGTTTGAGAGCTACCCTGAAGTTCAAAATCGAACATTCCAGAGTTTTAGAATGTGGTTTTCTCAAAGTTCACGAATTCCCAGAAGTTCAGGTAGATACTTCTGAGAGAAACAGAAAGAAATTTTCCAAAAACATAGGGGTATTTCCAAGTAGTTTGAGCAGGAATTTATCATAAATTCAGGAACAAACTCCCCCGAAGTTCAGGAGAAAACTTCCCTGAATTTCAGAAGAGAACTTTTCAATAGTTCAGGAAGAAACTTTAAAAAAATTTGAGCAAGTTTTTCAAGAAATTATGAAAAAACTTTCCCAAAGTTTTGGAGAAATTTTCTTCGCAGTTCAGGATGAGACTTATCAGAGCTTTAGAAGGTGACTATGGCAGTTTTTCAAAAAATTTACAATTTTTGGTGTAAATACTCAAAATTTTAAAAACTGTATTCTGATCATTGCCAGGACAGGTAACGCATACAAACAAAATCAAAGCAATATACAATGTATCAGCATGTGAATTTATGAACTCTATTTAGTCTTTTTTTACACGGTTCCATACTAAAAGTGGAACGTATCCCCCGTGCAAAAAAAAAACCTTAGTGTATTTCAATGATATTTTGGAATTGTATTGTCCTCGATTGTAAGGAAGAAAAGAACAGAAAGAACTATTCCAGAAGCAATACTTCCGAGTAGTGTGAACAAATTTTGTTCAGAATTTCAGGAACAAACTACCCCGAATTTCAGGAGAAAACTTAAAAAAAGGCAGAAGTTCGGGAAGAAACTTCGAACATTGGTAATGGAATATGCTTAGGAAAAAACTTCCCCGAATATCAGGAAGAAACTTACTACGGAGATGTTCAAGACGGATTTTTTTTTAAAATCAGGAATTCAGAACAGGACTTCCCAGAAGTGCCGCAAGAAACTTCTCAAAAGTATAGTTGAAAACAACCCAGAAGTGTTTGAGAGCTACCCTGAAGTTCAAAATCGAACATTCCAGAGTTTTAGAATGTGGTTTTCTCAAAGTTCACGAATTCCCAGAAGTTCAGGTAGATACTTCTGAGAGAAACAGAAAGAAATTTTCCAAAAACATAGGGGTATTTCCAAGTAGTTTGAGCAGGAATTTATCATAAATTCAGGAACAAACTCCCCCGAAGTTCAGGAGAAAACTTCCCTGAATTTCAGAAGAGAACTTTTCAATAGTTCAGGAAGAAACTTTAAAAAAATTTGAGCAAGTTTTTCAAGAAATTATGAAAAAACTTTCCCAAAGTTTTGGAGAAATTTTCTTCGCAGTTCAGGATGAGACTTATCAGAGCTTTAGAAGGTGACTATGGCAGTTTTTCAGAAAATTTACAATTTTTGGTGTAAATACTCAAAATTTCAAAAACTGTATTTTGATCATTGCCAGGACAGGTAACGCATACAAACAAAATCAAAGCAATATAAAATGTATCAGCATGTGAATTTATGAATTCTATTTAGTCTTTTTTTACACGGTTCCATACTAAAAGTGGAACGTATCCCCCGTGCAAAAAAAAAACCTTAGTGTATTTCAATGATATTTTGGAAAATTTGAACACTAAAGTCAGTGGTCGAGTTCTATTGCCAACTCGATCAGATTCAGTCGGCTTCTGTTTTGTGCAATTTTGCTCGGCTCGACTTCTATAAAAGATCTCATAAATGAAAAAAATCGACTAGAAAAGGAGCTACGATTGGCTGACACGCACGAAATTTGCTTCGTACTTTGTACGAATAAGGTGTAAGGCAAGCGTTTTGCTGATGACAAGCAGAACGAATGTTGCTTATAATGTATCACATGTTATCAATGTACTTATAATGTATCACATGTTATCAGTGTACGAAAACTGTACTTACAAAGAAAATGTAAGTGAATTTACGAAAAAATAGTACCTCTTTTGTCATGATGGGCGAAATGCAGAAGCACGGGATTGGTTTGGGGAGAATCGACAAAAAATAAATGAAAGCAATTAAAAAAAAGGTGCCTCTGTTTTATTCAGTGCATTCTCGACCAGAAGGGTATAAAATTAAAATAACAAGATTATAACAAACCTTGTTACGTTTTAATCTGGATAATTTTACAACATACTTATGACAAATTAGGATTTAATGCCGTGAAAGGCACAATCTGCGTAAAGAAATAGAAAAATTTTAACAAAAGCTGAGACGATTTTGCTACACCGCACAGTGGGACGAAATAAAAAAAAGTGGGACATTAGTATTTTCGGTGAAACTATTAGATGTGGCCCATTGATGTTTCTACATTTTTTGAGTACTTTATTTTTGTGTTAACATATTTGACCTAAATAAAAAAAAACTTTTTTATTTCTGGTTCAAATTGATAACCATGTATTAAAATATTGTAGATTAAGTCATTTCAACTTTGTAGAAGACAAAAACTTTCTATCTCTTAACTGGCCTTTTTTTTCCTTTCAAAAATTAATAGCAAGTCTAAATATTTATTCAAAAAGATTAAAAAATCACTATATATATGCAACATATATAATAAAAAACTTTTTTGAATTTTTTTTTGGAGCCCCCCTGGGCCCCCTTATAATTTGTTCATCATTTTAAAGGGTATCAGTTGTTGACTAAACTAACGTTCAGTTTAGTTGCTAATATCTGCTAACCTGTAATCTACGCCTCCTCGAAGATAGCTCAAAAAATTCATTAAAACCGACGTGAATCCTTGAAACGAAGAGATAATGATAAGTTGTCTTCTACAAAAAAATGTATTTTTAAAGTACCTTAAACTCTGTAGAACATTTAAAAAATGGGAAAATTCAAATAAAAAAGGTATGATAAAAAAAACTAGTTTTATGCGGGTATTACATTTTGCATTCCTTTTTCACCCTACAACTTCGTCCAGTTGAGAGATAGAAATTTCTTGTCTTGTACAAAGTTTCATGAAATGACCTAATCTACAATATTTTTATGCATGGTTACCCGACCAAGAGGAAATAACAAAATTATTTCTAGTTGTGTTATTCAGTTACGCTGTTTTTCTAACAGAGATTGTTAGAATTTTGATCGCGGATGTTATTAAAATATCAAAAATTGTAACAAAAAATCTTCTAGCGGTAACATAATTATCGTAAACTATGATATAGATATAACATTAGCAAAACAAATTTTGAAACGATTTTAATACGATGTAGCAAAATCATATCATCTAGTGTAAGAATTCATTTATTTATTTACGCGGATTGTGCCTCCCGGGGCATTATATCTCAGTTTGTTATAAGTATGTTATATGATTATTCAGATGAAAACGTCTTAAACAAATTTATATCATAATCAGTTAGTCGTAACAAGGTTTGTTATAATTTTGCTATTTTTATGTTATACCCTCCTGGTCGGGTATCGATTTGAACCAGAAATAAAAAAGTTATTTTTTTTAGGTGTATACACCCTCTAAATTAAATTTGTTAACACAAAAATAAAGTACTCAAAATATGTAGAAACATTGAAGAAGACATCAATGGGCCACACCTAATAGTTTCGCCGCAAATACCCATGTCCCACTTATTTTAATTTCGTCCCACTGTGCACCGTAACAAAACTGTTACAAAGTTTGTTTTGTTTATGCTATATCTACATCACAGTTAGCTATACTTTTGTTACCTCTTTTTTGTTATAATTTCTGTTATTTTAACTACATCCACGTTCTATATTCCAACAACCTCTGTTATAAAAACAGCGTAACTGAATAACAAAAATTTGATATAATTTTGTTGTTCCCTTTTGGTCTGATTTCGTTGTTTGATGCAATCGAATAGACTGTTAAATGACATGATGAGCTAAATATGAACAAATCAATTATTACAATAACATAAGGGCTGTGTCGAAAATAGGTTATGCACATATTTTTTGTCAACACATATACTGAAATCATGTTTGAATCAAGCAAACGATTGATCCTGTATAGCACGAAATTGAACTGGAAGATTATTTCTTCTCGAATTTTCAAACTTTTGATTTTTTGAGACTTTTTATTTCTGACGAATTTAGAATTTTTAACTTCTTTAACCTCACCCTCTGCATATTCCCAGCTGCTTCATCAGTCTTTTGAAGACCCTCTTCATAATCGCTCAACAAACTCAACAATCGATGAGAACAATTTGGTGAATTAATGTTATTAGTACGAGTTATTAGTACGAGTTATTAGTACGAGTTATTAGTACGAGACACTGAAGAAGTCTACACATTGTAGACGAAATACGTGTATCTGTCGAAGATAAGCAAAGGTAGTTGGAATTAAATGGAAAATACTAATTTTTCTTCTAATTTCTAGTTAGAATTAATGTCATTTTCAACTTAATTTATGCCCTACCCGGTGAGTCAGAGTTTGAGAGTTCCAGCTTGCATTTGAGGGAGTAAATTCGTCATGAACAGTGAGGTAGTACTTTCAATTAGTACGACCTGTCCGCATTGCTCACATTCTCTCCTAGGAGGGCAGAATCATATTGTGTACGAGGAAGGGCTTTCGAGACCAATTTCACACAAGTCTCGTCCTCCATCAAAATGCGGTAATCCAGTCGCTGCAAGATTTTTATGAATACATACGGAATCAAATCCGCTTCTGTTTTCATGACAGAAATCACGAAACGAACTTTTATCTTACTTTTTGAATTCTTGATACTTATTCATGATTTCATGATTGAAATAATAGGACGGTGCAAGTTGTGAGCATTGGATGTGTTAAGTTATGTTACCAACTTTATTATTCTAGAATAAAAATAACGTAGGAAGATTATCCATCAAGTACTATTACAGCTCCTTACATCAACAATAGGCTCGAATCCTGACATTGGATTTTTTTTTGTTTACATGCGGAGTCGAAAAGAAAATTTCATGAGTTCCTAATGTTTCCTGTTTCAGAAAATCATGGTTCGATTCAAAAATTTAAGGTAGTTATTTTCACTACCACTGTAACCAACATGTACGAGTACGATAGAAGAAGAGCAGTGATTGGCTGGTCTTCTGGAAATTCATTTCGTGTTTTGCAGAAAATGGTGCTATTGTAGCATTTAACCACGTGCAGGCTTAATACATTTACGAGGTTTTTTGTTCCATATACAAAATTCATGTTTATGAAACGAGTGAAAGCTGATGTACACAAAACAAAACAAAAAAATATTTTCCAGTCTATATGCTGGCAGGAGCTATATGAAAGCCCGGTGTGATGGAAGTTGATTTGATCAACTGGAACTTAGATGAACATTTTTTCTGTATTTTATACTAATTGAATTTAAAAAAAAACATTCCATGATGCAATAAAGTCAATTTTTGATTTTTTGATTTTTGAAATTTTGAATAGTTAATTTCGTATTCATGACAACAAATATGATTTTTTTTCCATGTAAAATACTTGAAGGTTGTCAATGACAGTGTAGGACGAGGTATAGCATTGATATAAAAAATATAATTCAAATAATATAATAATAATATATAATAATATTTTAATAAGAAGATGGAGAATCGTTTTAGAGCATCATAAAACTTTAAGAAATTCCAACATATCTGATGAAGTTAAGGAAGTGAGATTATGTTAGTCAATGCATCGAATTTTTTTAAGTTACTTCTCAATACTTATGAATATATCATTCAAAAGTAAATGGCAATCAACTATCCCTAGCTGGAGGGTAATGCAGACAGCTTAGGGCATATTTTTTAATAAACTTTTAAAATTTACATTCGTCATTCACTAGCCTAAAGGAAGAGCGTTGACAATAATGCACAACACAATAGTAAGGGTATTTATTCATAATTGATGGATGAAATTGTGAATCAAAACAAAACAAATCGTCAAAAAAAATCGACATTTTAAAGGATCACCATAATGACCAACTCTAATTTTTAAAAATTGGTGTCACATGGTGTAAAATTACACATAAAAAGTTAATGAAATTATGAATAAATTTATAAATCAATTCATCAGAGTTTCATCTCACGGATCCTACTCAAGAAAATAAGTCTCAGAAAGTCTATTTAAAAGAAAAAAATATCTAGATAACTCCAGATCTCGAGGATTTAAGAATTTCCGAGTCATTTGGCATCATTGGGCATCGACTATCAAAATTTCACGTAGACCCTCTCTACCTCCGCCCCTATTTGGACACTTTTCAGATTCAAAATGCACAAACGCTTTGCAACAGCCCTGATAATGTCTGATTGGGTCCAAATTTTAAAAAGGGTCTTTTTTTTCAACCCAATAAACATTTCGTACAGGGTGAGTGATAATTCCTGTCAGTGTTTCTCAAACATGTTAAACTTTGGATGGATGAATCACATACATATTTCCACAATTTTCTTTAGGAGTGTAGTCAAATGCCAAAAGGGCTTGGAAGTTTGTTTTGAATTTTCTTTCCATTGAGACTCGTGGTAATCTTGCACGCAAAAAGGGAGCTCGTGATATGGCTGTTTTTGAAATATTTTAGACCCTGTACGGGTCCTTCCTTAGTTCAATTGGAAAAGGCACGTCTACAAAGCAACACCATGCTGGAGGTGGCAGGGTTCGATTCCCGGTCTGGTCTATCATACTAATGCAAAAATGGTACCTGTAATCGAAAGCTCTCAGTTAATAACTGTGGAAGTGCATTTTGAACACTGAGTTGAGAGCAAGCAATAAGCAAATTGTGAAAGCAATAAGCAATAAGAAAGAAGAACTATTTAAAAGAACTTGAAACTTCTCGATACATACGAAAAGCTCGGAAAATACTATGCAGAGCTGGCCATAAACACACCGTCAGGTGTTCAAAACCAATCAAACCAGTGAAAGAGAGTGAATCCAGTAGAATCCTGGTAAGTTTGGTCGAAAGGTGGCCAAAAAACTAGAAATGTCGCAGTCAATTATCAGGAGTATTTTGAAAAACGACCTTCGACTGAATAGCAGAAGATTGCAAGAGTCGAAAGATGTCGGAACCTGCTTGTAAAATTACATTTTCGAACAAAAAAATGTTCCTGATACAGGAACACCACACCAGATTGATTGAGTGTGTGCAGCACATCTTTCTGATATTCCTCGTGATAAACTAGCTGTTCAAGGGCTCTATAATGTTTCAAAGGTGGTGTTTTGGGGATGTTTCTCCAAAATTTTGAAGGTTCCATTGCTTCTCTTCGTCAAAAAATACTACAAGATTGAACCATACTGCTTCCAACAAGACTCTGCACCGTCCCACCAGGTGAAAGCTACACAGGCAAATTTTCCGAAAAAATTGTTTGCCTCTTCACCTGATTTGAATCCTTTCAACTTCTATGCATGTAGCCCCATATTTGTCAAACTGGAGAATATCAAAGGACAAACCGTGGAAATTTTTAAGAAACGTTTGGAAAAAAATTGGAATGACATTCTTTAAGAATTTGAACTGAACGAAATTAAAATAAATGTTAAAGATATACTATACCAAATATATATTGAAAATTATAATTCAAGCAAGCTTCTCATTTTTATCACCATATACTACACTGACAGGAATTTCCACTCACCCTGTATATGGTTCGATTTAAAACTTTAAGGAAGTCATTTTCACTACCACCGTAACCAATATGTATTGAGCACGATAGAAGAAGAGCAGTGATTGGGTGGTCTTCAGGAAATTCGCGTATTTATTTAAAATTTGTCATATTATAGCATTTAACCAGATGCCAAGGTGTTTGTTCTATTTATAAAATTCATGTTTACGAAACAAGTGAAAGCGAAATTGTTTTTCAGCCTATAAAACTTGCTGGAAGAAGCTATATGAAAGTCCGGTTATTCGAGTTTGATAAACTGGAAGCTTAAATGAATATATGTTCTCTATTTTTTAATAATTGAACTTTAAATAAAAGAACATTGTTTGATGTAATTAATGGAAAAAAAAGTTTGATCATTTTTTATGGTAACACCCTCTAAAGATGGATGCTTCTCAAAAAGATTTCTCTTGATATAATATGGTTGCGAAAACTTGACAAAATGATTGGTCATTTTTGTACTACAGTTTTTCAACTTTTACAACAGAATGTGCTTTTGAAACATCAGAAGCAAACTTTGGAAGAATGTCCCAATTCTGCATTTCCTATAATCCCATACCCCAAACCCCAAATCCAGTTCACTCGTAAACTGCCGTCCTGTTCCAACCGATCTCCAACAGTGCCGCCACCCCATCGCGTGAGCACGCAACTAATTACTCAATTCGCATAACCATTGCGCCGCGCCATGGCCTGCTACTGCGATCAGAATTCCGAGCATCATCGTCGTCGTCGTGCCACCGACTTCGAAGTCAAAATTTGGGTCACCAGGCAACCGTTGTTTGTTGGTTTGCAGCAACGGAAGCGTCGCTCTCCTTTCCCTCGAAGGGGCTCACTCGCTCGCCACCTTATTTATCATTCGGTGTCTTCACTATCCGAAAATAATCGACACACAAAATGACGACTCACTACCACATGATTAACGGGTCACCGCGCACCGTTCACCCGTCCCTCCCCCACAAACTCCAAAAACAAATAAATCCAAATTAGCATGAGTTCTAACCGTTATAATCGCTCTCGAGTCCATCTGACAGGGGCACCTCATTTCTCATGCAACAATGCAGCAATAAAATAAAAATATGCCTCTCATTCACCGGTCTCTAGGTCAAAGGGACATCCTCCGAGCAGCACAGCACAGTTGCCAGGCGATAAGATCTGTCTTCCCGATTCTTCTCGCGTCGCAAATCGTGGATGCAAATGAATAATAATTCACTCTTCGGTAGTGAATTATCGATTTTCGGGAAGAATTTATGACTTTTCTCGCTTCGCAAGCGACTCTGACAAACTGAAATTCGAATCACCTTTTGGGACTCCCACCCTTTTCTTTTTGCGAAATCCTCAACGCGAGGCGAGAAACGTGTCAAACCGATTACATAAATAATCATCGATAAACAGTAAACAAAGAGTCACACACACACACATACTGAGGCTGAGCATTCTTCGAAAACGTTTTATGGATAGTCGTTGTTGGCGCGCGCCATCTCAAGCCCTAATACCGTTAGTCGTGTTTAAGTCCCTCCCCCCAGCCTTCCCTTACGAACACTCCATTTGATTTGCCACGATTTACAATTTAATATTCATTCGATTTATGTATTTCATCGTCGTCGTCGTCGTCGTCATTTTGTTTATTTCGAAATACAGTGCTGCTGAGCAGATTAAGGGATGCGATAGGGAGGGGCAGCGAAAAATTATCGTTGAATCAAAGTCGGCGGCGCAGTAGCAGTAGTCAGGTCAACGAAGGCACGAAGTAGGTACTTTAGAATGCATGTTGCACCGCCGACTGGACGATGTCGGATTTGATTCTTGGCCCATTGGACAGTGTTGTCCGATGCGTGCGACGATGGTTTCGAGAAATGTGCTCCTAACAACTAGGTATGTGATCTGAATGGGAAATTGTCGACCGAATGTGTCGCAATCGAGTCGCGAGTGAGGGAATGTTCGGAGCATTCGATCCGTTCGGGATGACGTGACGATTTTGAAGTTAACGTCGATCGGGGCTGGTTGCGTATTTGCATACTGAATGATCGAATAAGGTTGAACGGTTGTTTGTTTGACTGGTTTTGGACGGTACTTTCACATTGTTAATTGCGTCTTGTGTTTTTGTCATGTGCTGATTGTTTTCGCGGTGGACAAGGTGGTTTGGGAGGGTTCGAAAGCTTATTGGAAATCAGTGTTATCGACGATTTGCTGGCATGTTTTTTCGTTTTTCATGGAGAAAATGTTTAATCGGTTGAAAAACCAACTTTCGATCCGACTCTTGAATCATGGGTTTTCATAACTCATTCAAATCAGTTTCAAGAGTTCGGAAAATGTCAATGAAGAGCAATTCTCTGGCAAATATGAGATTGTGTAGGCATGACCACCTACGATTCGGATAAAACATAGCATGCACGTGAAAAGAAGTATTTTTTAACGGTCTAGAAACCCTTGCTTCTAAAGACTTGCTGAGCCTTTGTGTTTTCAAAGAACTATAGCTTAAAATACACTGGTTGTATTGAATTGAAACATTCCTTTTTAAATATGAATTAGAACTACTCCAGATCGTACTTTTCAATGTTTTGCTGATAAAGCTCGATTCAAAGTAAATCTGGACGCACGGCTCAATACACCACCGCGTCCCTGGTGATTGGAACAAAAAACGTTTGACAGGCATTTGTTGATGTTTTACTGTCGAAGAAATTGGTGAACAGTTTTGCTCGATTGAACGACGCATCTCGAAATTACGGTTCATGAAACTTGAGATAAGCAAATTAATTGTGCACAAAAGTCTAGAGAATCCTTCGTGGTCTGCCTCAAAAATAGCAGAAGTGTTAATATTCCCAAAGTCAACGGTGTGTCTTGTAATCAAACGTTACAAGGATACTCTGAGTGTCGATAGAGCACAGCGCATCTATCATAAAAGTGGCACTAGGGACCTGAGGAGATAGGTGTTGAGATACGTGAAAGGCAACCAAGGTGTCTTCCGTTTGGCAAAGAAATACGTTTCCAACGTTTCCACCGTGCATAACACCCTTTCAAGAGAAGGATATAAGTCTTTTTGTGCCAGTAAACATCCGAATCGGTCCCTGAAACAAACATTTGTGGCCAAAAAGTGAGCACGATTACTATACGAACGAGTTTTAACGAAATTTGCTGGCTGAATTTTAATGGATGACGAAAATGGATTATAAACAAATCCTCGAATGAAAAGTTTACCTGGCAACAGGTCGTGAGGATGTCCCTTCTAGGTATAAATTTGTTTTTGATGATAAGTTTGCTTGAAATCTAATGATTTGGCAAGGAAGCTGCAGTTGTGGCTTTAAAACCAAGGTTTTCGTCATTTAAGAGTGTCTGAAAAAGCGGATTTTACCGTTCATTCGGTAACACAAGACCAACGATATGTTTTGGCCGGATCTAGTCAGCTGCCACTACTCTAAGGAGGTACTAGAAGGATATGCAATGTTAATTTCGTCACCAAAGAGATTAATCCTCCAAATTGCCCTGAGTTCCGACCGATCGAAAAATATTGGGCAATTGTCCAGCGAAAACTTCGAAGATGCGGTAAAGAATTTACAAATGCACAACAAATGCGTTTAAAGTGGAATAAGTTCGCCAGTGACTGTGGAGATCATAATGGCATCGATCACATGTAAAGTGCCATAGTTCGTTTGAAACGGTGAAATGTAATAACTTGGTATATATCGTTTGACAGCAGAATAAATCCACCGTGTATGTTGTTTCATTCTTGAGTTATGATCACTTGAATGCGTCCAAATTTACTTTGAATCGGGCTTTAAATATTGACACTTATTCGTATAGACTGTTCTCATTTGAAAATACTACCCTAGTAGCACACTTGTTGCCATTCGGTTGAGATAACATAAATATGACTTGCTAAGTCATAATCAAGTTACTACAACCAATAAAGGTCATAGTGTGCTACATGGGTATCGATGGTATCCCTAAAAACTTAGAAATTAGTTACCCTCTTAAAAGCATTGTTATGGCAATGCTTGCTACTGTTTTAGAGTTTTTGAAGTCCTGAAGTAAGTAAGTAATAAAGTAGCCCCTTTTTGCAGCAAAAATTTCCTTCGATGGAAAGTTTTTCAAAAGAAGTTGGGGATTTGAATACCGATCTGCAGTGGAATTTTCAATATCTTGTTCGTAAATTGGAGCATTTTAAATTTTTAGCTGACAATACTGGTTGACATTTTCTCTTTTTGAAGTATGATTCTCTTACGAAATTATTTTCTTTTCCCTTATTTAATTTTACGCGTAGAGTACGAGTACCGTTGGGGATCAAAAAGTGTTTAAAATGAACATTTTCTGTAGATACTTTCAATTATCGCTGTCTTTTCCCTTCCGTTCAATTGTTATTCCAACTTACCTCCAGACGACTAGGAGTAATCTGTTCGCTCCTTCAACTTTAGCTTTGAGAATACTGATGCTTAATTCAAAAGAAAACTTGGCTCTTTAACATTTATTCGATTAGTATAAAATACAGAATAAACATTCATCGAAGCATCCAGTGGATCAAATTCGATTTTTTGGGCTTTCATATAGCTCTTTCCAGTACGTTATATAGACTGAAAAATATTTTTTTAGTACATCAGTTTTCACTCGTTCCGTAAACATGGAGCCGAGAAGGTAAAAAGTCACCCTAATAAAGACAAAAAAAAAAGAAAAAGTAATTGTATAAAACCTTCATATGGCTTGTCATTTGGTTAAATGCTATAATAACACCATTTTCCACAATACACGGAATGAATTCCCTGAAGACTAACCAATCACTGCTCTTCTTCTATCGTACTCATACATGTTGGTTACTATGTGGACCAGCCATTTGCAGGGAATCTCCTAATATGCCGCAGCGACACGACCGCAATAGCCTCGAACGATGCAGCGGGAGAGAGGAACTCACACCAGACAGAGCAACATGGCGATAGGTGGGCGCTGGGTGACTGATCTGTTGTCACTCACACATTAGACTGATACGTGTTGTACAATCATTCAATTGTATTGCATACCACACAGTTACGGTGGCAGTGAAAATGACTGCCTTAATTTTTTTAGCTGAGCCATATACAGGGGGCGTCAGAAATTCTGTCATTGAAGTATATTGTAACAATAAGAAGCTTGCATGAATTTCAATTTTAAATGCATACTTTGTGGTATATCTTGCTTAAAAAAAACAAACGTTCTTAATCGATATAGTCTTTGCTTTGTTTGGCGATGCTCGGCTGTTGTCAGTACAAGAATAAGGAAGAAAATCTAATGTTTTTGAGTTCTCGCGTAGCTCTGTCGGTAAAAGTTATTCACAAAAAGGTAAGGCAAATGTTGTCTATAAAATAAATACAAAAATCCATCAATTCACCAGGCACACTTGATTGGGAGAAGTACTTACTATTGTCATACACAGCTTCGCAAATAAATGTTTACCTGTAAGTAAAAGAAAAAAGAGATTCTTGCTTTAGTTGAAACTATTATTGTGGAATTAACGGATCATTGACTTCGACTTTTTTTTTAAATAAATACTTTTCTTAAATATACACTTTTAATTCATTATAAGGCAGATACAAACTTTGTCTTTTTGTTCCCACTGATCGGTTTTACCATTGCACAGGGGTCCAGATTTCGAATTTAGCTGGAAAGATACATTTTCAGCCTAAATTTAAAGTTTTTGAGTAAAAATATCTTCTACAAAGTTGTTTCTAATAATGAGGCTGTCAAATTTTGTCTGCTGACTCATGGGTTACTAAAATTGATGCAGCGTGGGTAGTTTTGTCAGTGCGGGTGCAGGTAAGCCCATGAAAAGTCGGCAATTTTTGTTATTTTTTTTAAAATGCAAACGTTATTCAACCCTTTGATTGCCTACTTGATCAATTTCATTCCGGGTTTTGCCACGAAATTGTTTGAATAGATCCTCCGCTAAAGGTTCACCCTAAAATCTTCAATTCGGCGCAGCTGTGACACGTTTTGGCGGTTAGCGATCTTGAGGACGGCTGGGATCATCTCCTCCAGTGACCGTTTCACGTTATGCGCTAAGGCCAGAAAATGACATCGTCCTTCGGGTGGTGTTTTTCAATGAATGCCGCCACTTCTGATAAGCACTTCATGCTGTACATCTTCCCGTTGATCGTAAGTCCTGAAGAAAGTTAGAGTGGCTTCGACATTCCCTTCTTATTGATTGTCAGCCACAAGAGGATCGTCTTCAGGGTGTGGAATATGTACTAGTCATCTTCTTTCTAACGTGAAATGGCAGTCCCTTGCCAGTAATTGCCGTCAAGCGTCTGGTACGTCTTGTCGTCCATGATCATAACTACGTTGCGCTCCACAGGGAAGACATCCTTGACGAGCACTTTCAGCCGCTGCCCTTGGAATTTCGACTTTCCGTCTTCAGCGCTTGCTGCAAGCTCCGGTAATGCAGATCCGTCGAACGGCCGGACTTTTCTCCAGGAGTGCCATGATCTTATATAACGTTTGCATTTTAAAAAATTGACTTTTTTTTCGGATGGTGACAAAACAAAAGCTAAGACAGATAATTGCTTTTGATAAATTTCCCATGGAAGGTAATTATTTAAGCTTACTTGCAAAAACATTCTTCGCTTTTGCGAGCGGCCTTAACCGGAACATTCGCCATGGCGGACGATAACATGCGTGTAGGCATGATTTTGAGTTCTTTATCAATTCGTCCTCAGTTTTCGCGACAAAATTGTTGGGGTAGATCTTACGCTTCAGGTTGGCCCAGAAATTCTCGATGGGATGCAGCTGGGGGACGTTGGGCGGGTTCGCCGACTTGGGTACCACATCAATATTCAGCGGCTGCATCTCCTCCAACGATCCTTTCGAGTAGTGGGCCGACGCCAGATGTGGACAGAACACCGCGTCTCCGCCCTTGTGGTATTTCTTGATGGACGACGCAACTTCCAGCAGGCATTTCGTACTATAAATTCCCCCGTTCACGGCCACTCCGGAGCGAAAGAAGAGCGGCTTTGACATCCCCTTCTCGCTGATGGTCAGCCACAGCAGCACCTTCTCGGAGAACTTGGTGTGTGAAATGAACTTCACCTTGGAGCGCACTTCCTTCGTGAAGGAAGTAAAACACGGAGTGCCCTGTCAGTCGTTGCCATTCAGGGTGAGATTAACCGGGAAAATCGAGTTGACCATCATATTCAGCCGCTGCCGCTGCGTCATTGCCTGCAGCTCCGAAACCAGTGGACGCGACTTCCGCTTCCTGACATGTATTTTCATGTTCACCAGGTACTTTTTCACTGTTTGGCCGGTTGAACCGACCTCCAGGCCAAGCGCACGCAGCAATGTAGCCAGTTTTTCAGCATCCTTTGGAGTTTTTTGTCACTCAGGGTCGTCGGCCGTCCGGAAGCGGGCTCTGGTTGTTGTCTAATAGTGCCAAGATGTTTTAGATGCCAGAACGGGCGTATCCGGCGTCCACAAAGGGCCGCACGATGTTCGTTTTCGTGCACACTTCTGAACGGAGTTGCTTCACTGTTTTTTGCCATCACGGTAGAGTTCTACTGATAGAGCTGTCAAATTTTGTCTGCTGACTCATGGGTTACTATGATTGATGCTGCGTGGGTAGTTTTTTTCAGTGCGGGTGAAGGTAAATATCTCCTAAATATCGACGGTTAACTTCATGAAGATAAATGCCACTTTTGTAGATTAGAGAGTGAAACCTCTAAGCATTTAGTGTGCGGCTGTGTTGTACTATTTAGTTAACGAGTTGTCCGCATGTTTGGTCAAATGAACATTTCATAATAAATTTGCCTTGATACTTGGAATAGACACATGACAAGTGTTTGCTAATTTTGATCAATTATTTGATTAAATGATTTTTAAAGAAATTTTAAAAGGGTAGCTCCAAGTTTCATATTTGAAAAGTTTTCTGCAAAATGAATGTGTTAAGATTGTACAATATTTGTGAAGCTTTTTCTTTCATCCTCAAATAAATGGCATAACATTGGTTTTCACTGACTTAATAAAGATTTCATCGAAGTTAAAATATGGTTTTCAAACAGGTCGTTAAACTGTTCGTATACACTTTGTTGCCGCAAATCAATCTTAAAATGCCTCTAAAAATTACCTTCAAAATCCTTAGCATGGTGAGCCAACTAGGCAGATTTTGGTCTTGATAAAGTTTAAGTGGATATTAATAGAGGCTTAACTACTTTGGCCAGGGTTTTATGAATGTTGATTTAAAGTATCCTGGAGGAATTTCATTGAATTAGCTATGTACCAATTGCTTGAGAACGATATTATTGAGCTGTTGCTACATATTCATAGCAATTACTTGATTTGCATGTGCTAAAAAAAACTGGTATAAATTCTTTTTATTGCAAATCGACCAGCGTGTGAAACATCTAAAGGTTAAGCATTTGAACTATAACTATAAATTATCTCCCATCCACTCATTTGACTTCCACTTCATCTGTTCGACATCAGTGCAAAGCCACTATCCAATGCCAATACACGCGTAATTGTAATCAATGCAAATCGTACACGAATCCATACCCCCAGCTGTTTCCCAACATTGGTGTGAAAAGTGCTACTAGAGAACACATTTTGTAGTTGTTTTTTACTGATTGAAATTGGTATTAATAATCCCGCACGTACAACCATCAACCGACGTCGTCTGCCAGCTGGTTGCAAAAAAAAAGCTTGCTGAGGGACGTCCATCTCAAAGTGCATCATCTTCCATTCGACTAATCCTCTGCAGCAAAATCAATCATCTGTTGGCTTACTAAAACATGTCGCTTCCATATCTGCAAATGGTACCTATTTATCGACGGTGACTTTCGACGGTCCAACGGACGAGGTTCAAGTTTCGAAAGAAATTGAGGCCACCGCGCGCACGCAGGTCGCGTCGTCTTCAACCGGTCGGACGGTGATTGACCATGAACACAGAATGTTCGCTCGCTCCATGCCACCATGCCGCCTATGACATCGCCCGAATCAAAAAAGGTGCTGCGCGCACACTTTCATCGCCGCCCAGGCAGTCAGACCTAGTCTGTCAAGTGTTTGTAGAAATGGCTGAGTTCACAGGGGAAACAGACACACAACAGCCAATGGATTCATGATCACGTATATTTGCTAGCGGAGGCGATGGACGGCTCTGGCACATATGCGTAAAGGACCACTAAACCATTCTTCGGGGAGCGATTTTTTGCAGGCCGACCATCCGATACACGATTGATGTGTTTAAACTACTAATTAGAGGGTTTCGGGTTTTTAGATGGATGAAGGTGAGCTTGCCGGCTTTTTTTCCTGCTGAGTAGGTAATGGCTTATTAATATGTGAACCTTGGTCCGAGGATTGCGCAAAGATTCGTGTGCAAGTGGATTTTGCCTTGCGAAATCCCCAAACTGCGACAAACCAATACTCGTTCTATCAACTACGAATTCAATCGCGATGAGTCGAAAATTACATCACCTATGGCATAATAGCATCTCGATTCCCAGACACCTCAATTCCCCCCTGGTTTAAGATAATTCGTCAAACACTCCTCCCCCGGAGGACCCGAGGCGTTGAGCTTCGAAGATGTTTACAAACAAACAATTTCTTCTTCTCGCGCGCGCTCGCACATGCCTCCTCTACGGAATTTTTTTTCTGTGAATAAGTGGTACTTAATCTCAGCACCCAATCCCCCCCTTCCCCATCGTCGTACCGTGTTATTATCATGTTGAACCAACTGGCCGACGACGACGCTGGGGGGTCATCAAACCCTGCCGTACCGAAGCAAGACCTAACGAGAGTCTGAGGGACTGTCTTGAACTAGGTCAGCCAACGTCGTCTTCGTCGTCTTCGTCATCGTCATCAGCATCTTCAAAAACAACAGCGCCCATGTAATGACTCGACAGAAAATCTCCCATTTTATGGGCGGACGAGGAGATGGCCTTTCCGCGTGACATCTTAATACTAGCGATGAGATGGGATTGGATGCAATTGTGTGAAAATTATTTAACAGAAAGAAACGGCGTGCCGGGTCGTAGATTGCAGTGCAATAATAGCAACAACATCAACGACAATTGCAGCCTGTGGTCATCGGGTCAGATGAATTCGATTCGACAAGTGGTTTTACTTAGACGATGCATCGCACAAACCTCTTGGCAGTCTAACGAGATGCTGCATAGCTCGTTCGTTGGATGCAGTGTGGGGGCTGTTTTGAAGTCACATAATTGGATGCTGTATGTGTGGTGGAGATGTTCCCCCGGCTGTTCCATAATTTCGGTAGTAAAAGATTGTGTAAAGAGCAGTGTTTTATGATGTGACTAACGACAGGTTTTGCGTCGAGAAACAAGTGATGCCTTGCCTATGATTATAAATCGTAGCTCAAAGTATTGGAAGGCATTCGTATTAAGATTCCTATCAAACTGAGGTCAATTCATAGCCAATGTGGAATCTTATTATGGTTGATGAGTATATACTTGATTTCCATTTCATCGGCAGGGTTTTCGTATCTGCTTATCTGGACATTTGGTTAAGTCAATCATGAATATTTGATAGCTTTTTTTTTGATTGAGGAGACAAATTTCAGAAAGTCAAACCTTTCCTGCTGATTAGAATCCAACAGTTTAACACTGCTTTTGGATTCGTTTCAATTCAATTTCGTTTCGATAAATTAAATTTCGTTTCGTTAAATCATCAACATTTTGGGATACTTCGGTCAATAACAAGTCTGCGCTTCATAAAAACACACTTTTCGTATTGTTTGTCTCAAGCAATTAATTGACCCCTACCATTAATATCAACACCCTTGGGGCTTTCATAAAACAATTTGCTTGTGAGTAAAATGTACCACCTCTGGTATGCAATTCAAAAGAGAAGATGGAGAAGAAATGCTAATGGATTCATTTGATGACATCTTTCCTATCTAAAGGGTGATACGGTCAAAATTTGGTCAAGGGAAAACGCGTGTAAATCGGTGAAATCGTTTATTTAAAAAATCAAATTAAATTTCTTTTTCAAGTTCAATTAGTATAAAATTCAGGAAAAATATTCAGTTAGGCTTCCGCTTTTCCAAATCCGAATTGCCGGGTCTTACGCTTGACCCCTGCCATCAGATTTTGTACAGCCACTTTGTCCACCTTCTTCGCCGCAGAAAGCCAGTTTGCCTTGAACTGCTGCTCGTCCTTAGCAGTTTTTTTGGTATTCTTTAGGTTCCGCTTGACAATAGCCCAGTATTTCTCAATTGGGCGGAGCTCTGGCGTGTTGGGAGGGTTCTTGTCCTTGGGAACCACCTGTACGTTGTTGGCGGCGTACCACTCCATGGCCTTTTTACCGTAATGGCAAGATGCCAAATCCGGCCAAAACAGTACGGAACAACCGTGTTTCTTCAGGAAAGGCAGCAGACGTTTATTCAAACACTCTATCACGTAAATTTCTTGGTTGACAGTCCCGGAAGCTATGAAAATACTGCTTTTCAAGCCACAGGTACAGATGGCTTGCCAAACCAGATATTTCTTTGCGAACTTTGACAGTTTCGTGTGCTTGAAAATATCTGCTACCTTTCTCCTTCCTTTGCCGTATAAAACTCCTGTCCCGGAAGCTGCTTGTAGTCGGCTTTGACGTAGGTTTCGTCGTCCATTACCACGCAGTCAAACTTCGTCAGCATCGTCGTGTACAGCCTCCGGGATCGCGCATTGGCCGTCGTATTTTGTTTATCATCGCGATTTGGAGTCACTACCTTCTTGTAAGTCGATAGTCCGGCTCGTTTTTTGGCTCGATGCACGGTTGTAGACGATACACCCAGCTTATTTGCGGCATATCGGAGAGATAGGTTAGCGTTTCGCTTGAAACTACCGGCAACTCTCTTTGTCGTCTCTGCGGCTTCCGGTTTTCGATTTCCCCCCGATCCAGACTTCCTGGCTGTCGACAAACGTTCCCCAAACACTTTAATTACATTTGTAACGGTTGATTTGGCAACTTTTAGCGATTTTGCCAACTTTGCGTGCGAGTAGCTCGGATTTTCGCGATGCGCGAGCAAAATTTTGATACGCTGCTCTTCTTGCTTGGACGGCATTTTGACAACTGAAGAGTGAATTCCAAAATCAAAATAGGAGCAACATTCTACTCACACACACCTTCAAAATGAGGGGTGTTCAGGTTTTTTAAATGCAAAATTGAAAGAAATACGTCAAGTTGATATTGACCAAATTTTGACCGTATCGCCCTTTATTCACTTGTAGATCTCTACATATTTCCAACTGTTTCAATAAATGGAAGCTTTCATAATACTGAATGCACACCTTAAGTTTGTTTTGAAATAAACAATGGATAAATAACAAAACTTGATATTTGACTACACGAGAAACAATGAGAAGAACAAACAGCATGAAAATCAAGTAAATTCTACGTGAATTTTAGGTACCTAATCGTTATTAAATTTCGTTGTGGACAAAAAACTTACGTATGTTTCAACGGACACAACGTGATTTTCTTGAAATTATAAGAAATTTTGTTTACTTTTCAAAAGATAATGTTATGGAAATTCATATCAATTAAAGAAGTAGTATTTTAAATTTATTATTTTATCATGACTATACAATCTAACGCAGATGTTATGTTCATCTTCTGATGATTGATAGCAAACTTCTTGCAAGTATATTATACACACTACCAAAATGTCATGTAAATTTCTGTCCTCTGAGACCGACACCTGCAAGCGTCCTTTTGCACATAAGAACGAGTTAAAAGAGAGGAGAAAATAAATTCAATCAATCTTTCGTGGAATTGCGTATATATCAGTTTCATTAGACATAATTTTACACGAAATCTATTTTTACGTTTCCCGACTTTTTACAAACATGAATTACGTCTCGTGTAAAATTCATAATTTCTAAGTGTGTATCTATATATAAATAAAAATGAGTTGGGGTTTCCTTTGTCACGATTTAACTCGCGAGCGGAAGGACCGTTGGGCAAGATTTTTGCTTTGTTGGATTCGTCTTGGACACCGAAAGGTTCTTATGATGGTTTGAAGCCCCTCCCTTCTCTGGAAAGGGGGGCTCCCATACAAGTGTAGCACAAATTTCTGCATAACTCGAGAACTGATCAAGCAAAGGAACCCAAATTTAGCATGCGGAAGTTTTTGGAGACAAGAATTGTTTCTATGGTATTTAGAGACCCCTCCCTTCTCTAAAAAGGGAGGCTCTCGTACAAATGAAACAGAAGTTTCTGCATATCTCAAGAACTAATCAAGCAAATGGAACCAAATTTGGCATGTGGGGTTTTCTGGAGGAGAAAAATGTTTTTATGGTGGTTAGAGACCCCTCCCCTCTCCTAGAAGGGGTGCTGTCCATTGGCGTAACTACTGGGGGTGCCTAGGGGGCCAGGCCCCTCCTAGAATTCTGTAGCCCCCCAGGATTTTTCTCTAATATATTTCTAATTTGAAACGAAACACTTTTCAGAATCTCTATGGTATTGCATGGTATTTTCCAGTTTGAGTTGGGTTTGTATTTTGCAACCTTTAGAAATAGTTTGAACGAGTAAGTATTTCTGAAAGAGTAAAGTGCGCAAAACCTATTCTCCACACTTTTCACTCACCCCACTGTAACTTAAAGGATAAAAAATTGGTACATATCCGTTGGCTTATCCCGTATCGATTGGAATGTTTTGGATGCCCTTGATATTGAATCAGCTGTTGACCGCTTCAACTGTTTACTGCGTGAGAGTGTTCTGGCAGCTGTACCAAAGTGCCAAACTCCGAGAAAACCATCGTGAACTAATGCTCTTCTACGCAACATGAAACAAGTGCGCTAGGGCTCTTCGCGCGTTTGCCATTCGACGATGTGCATCTACCAAATTGGATTTTAATCGCGCCAGCAATGAATATCGGCGCTATGACAAACTCCACTACAAATATTATGTACATCGCACACAGGAAAATCTTCGACGCCATCCGAAGAAATTTTGGTCGTTCGAGAACTTTAAGAGGAAGGAAAGTGCTCTGCGGGAAGTACCCAGCGATGTGAATAACATGGATTCTTTCGGTGATACGCAAGACCAAATCGTCCTTTAATCCTGGACCTAGCGTGATTCCTTCTGCTGTGTTGATGCCTTGACATTTTAGCTACTCCACTTTCTCTGTTATTCAACTTATCACTCCAGCAATCAAAATTTCCAATGGGAGGCAAAAGTGATATAAGAAATTACCGTGGCATTACTTCACTCGGTGTGGAATCAAAAGTATTTGAGTCGCTGATAAACGACAAATTTTGTACTACCTGCAAGAATTACATTGGCTCCTCAACACGGCTTTTATCCCAACACGTCGTTTCGCATGGAGAACGCATGTAAAAAACTTCAAGTCGATGCTGTTTATACCGATCTCAAATCTGCCTTCGATAAAGTTAACCATGACTTACTGCTTGCAAAGCGGAGAAAATTTGTTGTTCCATTGCTTTCTACAGATGGCTTCGATCTTATCTAGTGCAACGTCAAGTATCTGTCAGTATTGGAAACAATTCATCGGACTATTTATTTTTCGAACCATTCCGGAGTTCCCCAAGGAAGCACCCTGGAACCATTGCTGTTCTTGCTTTTCATAAACGATGTTTCCCTCATATTGCTTACTGGAGGTTTTCTATTGTTGTTTGCAGGCGACCTTAAAATTTATCTAGTTGTTCGAAGCCGAGCAGGCTGCTATGAACTACAGAAACTTCTTGAAAAATTCAGTAATTGGTGCGAGCGAAATATGATGGTTCTGAGCATCTCAAAATGTTGCGTAATTAGTTTTGGTCGAACGAATAATGCTATCCGGATTGATTATAGTATTGCTAGTTCTCCACTTCAACGGGTTGATCATGTTAAAGACCTCGGAGTTGTATCGGATGAAAAGCTAACCTTTACTTGCCATTTCTTAGGTACCATTGATAAAGCCAATCGCCAGCTTGGGTTCATGTTCAAAATCTCCAATGAGTTTCGTGATACGCTGTGTTTCAAATCTCTTTACTGCTCGCTGGTACGCTCTATTGTTGAGTTTGCATCTGCTGTATGGAACCCCTACCAGGCTGTATGGAGTGCGCGGTTTGTAGCTGTCCAACGCAGATTTGTAAGATATGCTTTGCGCCACCTTGCATGGAGTGACCCGTTAAACTTGCCTACTTACGTCGATCGCTGTCGTCTACTAGGGCTGGATACTCTGGCTAAACGAAGGAATGTCGCGCAATCTGTATTCGTAGCCAAGCTTCTCTTATCTGAATATGATATTCCTTAGTTGCTGTCGAGAATCAGTCTATATGCTTATGCATAATCATGCTGCAAATAGTTCGATTGTTGCCATGATCCACCGTTTCAACGTAGAATCCGACGAATTTGATTTCAACATGTCCGCCTCAAGATTTCGTCACCGCTTGCTGAACCGTTTTTAACGTTGACTTTTATTAGATGTAGGTACTTCACAAAGTCCGATGAATCAAAGACAAATACTAATACAAATACAAACATTACATCACTTCGCTCGGGAGTTTGCGCCTGTTAAAATGTTTTGAAATTGGAAATATCTTCCAAACGTCATGGGATCCCAGTAGTGAACAGCAATTTTGGCTAGAACCCAAGATGTGAAGAGAAAGTATCGATAGGTTCGATAGATCTCGGCAGGTTATGAAATTGAGTAGAAGTAGTATGAAATTGAACGTAGAGCTTTTGTTAAGGCGTATTTCGAAGCAAACGCACACACTTTTGCCACACATTACCATGCGGAAAGGTCACGGATCCGCCACTGAATGGCAGAAATGTATGCGCTTGATCGTGCTCAAATACCGCCAAAGGCACATAATGGTTCTAGCAATGTGAAATCTCTGTTTTTACACTCCCTAAAGACCACATATGATTGAAACCAATATCCAATTTGGAGTTTTTGAAAACATAGCTTCTCATTTTTACTAGTAATGTTTTTCTCGTCGTTGTTTACTCAACAACCCCCTAGAGAAACCCGGTAAGGAGTTGTTTGCTGATCCTCTTAACAGCTTGTTTTGAATAACTAATTATATTTTTTATATAATGCGTTTGCTTCAAAATACTGCCTAAGTCATACGCTTTAGCCTAAGATAGTTCTGAATTCTAATAATTAAATTTTATTAATAATAAAACCCGAAGACTCATAACTAAAATAAAAGCGACAATAAAATGTAGAACCTGTTAAGTTACAACATAAGTTTTGAAACACTTTTGTATGTACGTATTTTCATTTTATTATTCTAGAAGGTTTAACAATAATGAGCTTTGTTTAAAGGCGCCTTTTAGAATTCACGATATTATTTTCACTTGTACGTATAGACTCTTCACTTGTAGAGTATAGACTCCTCAGAGTGATTAAAAGTTTCGAAGCTAACGAATGTCGATAAGCAAAATATGGAGATAGAAGTTTATTCATTAACGTACTGATGGGAAAAAATTCCAAGTAGCACACTACGAACATAATTAGTTGTAGTAACTTGATTATGACTTTGCAAGTTATATTTATGTTATCTGAACTGAGTGGTAACAAGTGTGCTACTAGGGATCATTATGCGAAATTCTTCTATCGAAAATCTCGCCTTCTTGTGCGCACACCCACCTTTGCTAGAGAATCCGCCTTCTCATTGCCTGGTATTGAGCAATGTGAGGGGACCATACAAAGATAATCCTACATGATCTTTCGACCAACACCCACATCTCCTTCCTTATTTTTTGAAGAAAATAAGATGAGTGCCTCACTGTTTTCATCGACCGGCCTCAATAGAACTGAGACTATCCGATAAGATGAAATAATGGTCTTAAATGTCGGAAATAATCCCCAATGCGAAATTGATTGCTGCCAGTTAAGCAACATATACGAAACAAGGTTCCTAAAATTTCCGGAAGCCAGATGGATATTCATAGTAGGCATCAAAACCAGTGGATCAATCAACCCATCAGTGAAAATTCTTCTATTGCACTTTAAATAAAAATATGGGGAATTAAAATAGGTCGAAGTTGATCTGGAACTTATGAATAGCCTGCTTCATGGACAGATCATAATCAATGGAGGAACTGTGATCAGTGAAGCGTACACTAGGAGAATTATAGCAACGAAGACTAATATATAAACTGATTCATGATGCTAACTAAAAACTGATAAAAATTCAAATGGGACTGAGTTGCAATTACCGGCAGCTCAGATATTTTGTGTTTTATTTTTATTACTTTAATAGGTAATCGACAATGTTGTTGGACATCTGGAGAAGATGTTCAACAACATGCCATTTGCTGAGTCAGCTGACTGGTTATCGCGTTAGGCTAAGGCAAATTGGCAGGAGTTCATAGACCATTATTCAGATGCTCTAGATATAAAACACAAAACCTGCAAACCTAAGCAATTGTCTTTTGAATTTTTTGCGCCATAAAAAGTTCAATATGACTTTGGAAACCTTGCGAGCGGAACTGAAAGTTGATATTACATCCAATCTATAAAGGTTGCTCCAGGGGTTAACTTCCATTCCTATAAGCTCAGCCGGATGCGAGTGGAGCTTCTCAGTAATGAGACGCATAAGAACATGACTGAGAAGTACCATGACGCAGAACCGATTTTCAAAACTGACTAATTTAGGCATTGAGGACGGAGTTGTGAAGGAATCAGTATCAAGCGACACAATTTTGAAGATTTGAAACGCATTATCCAAACCAATCTAAATGTAGATATAAATTTAAAAAGTGTATTGACTCAATGTTGTTCTTTTAAGTTTTAAGATTTTTAGTTCAAACTTGACTCTATATAGATTCAGGTCTATTCTCCGTCTCGGATGAGTTGAGACGGCTCAAGAGCATCGAGTAATGTGACTACAGTAACATCATGTGAGTCCATTCTCTTAAGAGATCTTGACTCACCAAGACGCATAATAGACCTAATTATTCGATTAAAACTGTTTTGATTTATCAATTAAAATAACCTGTCCCCAACAATGACGGTACTTTTGTCGCTCTTTTTAATATTCCTATAAACAAATGGAACCAAATTTAGCATGTGGGGGTTTTGAAGGCAATCATTGTATGGTGGTTTGAGAAACCACCCCCTCGGGAAGAGAGGGCTCCCATACAAATGAAACACAAATTTCTACCAAAAATGAGAATTATCCAGGATACTTAAACACAAAACGTTTCTAATATAAGAATTAAAAGCTTCGTAGACCTTACCCACCAAATTTATCGAGTTACCTGCTCCACCGTTATTGGCATGTTGTTAATAAAGCAGAACATGAGGTATTGGATTCAGATCATATTATCTATATTTGTCGCCAACGCAGGAATGAATCGTTTAAATCGACACATAAAGCAGGAGAAGAGCGTAATCCTTCGTTTTGCTTGTATTTAAAATTAGCTCTGCTAATATTTGGTCACTGTTTGTTTCTTTGCGTGACATTTTTTTTTCCTTTATTTCAATTGATAAACACAGTTGCATAATAGCAAAATTGCGTTTAACACATAAATGGCTCACGCTTGTATACTTGTATGTATGTATGGTAGCCACCATCCCCTCTAACCCTTGGCTTGGATGCAGCTCCACTTAACAGCAAGATCAAATTGGGCCACCGATCTGAATTCGCACTATCGCTGTATGAAGGGCCAAAAACGGAGGGGTGGACCCGTAAGCAGAGACACTTACACGAAATCCACAGGAAATTAAGAATCTCCTTCCAACGATATGATCCAACAAATCGAATAACACAATTCGCAATACTCATTAAGCTTTCTACAGGATGGCTTGTTAAGAAGGGCGCGTCACTCTCCCTGAAACTGTTGGAGTAGAACTCGCAGCACCACACTCAAATCGGTAGGATAAGAAATGATACTGTTTGTTCCTCCTAGACTCAGGCAGTCAATCAAACCATCGTCCAGTTTCAGCTTGAATGATACCCTGGTGCTCCCTCCCAACCCAGTATTTATTATATTTATATAAATATAGATGTAATGTAATAATAATATGTTATATATGATTATATAGTAGAGCAAAAATTATGTAAGGATATTTAGTTAAATTATGTAATAGTTGGAGTTCACGAGCCTATGATAACCATGTTAAACTAAATTAATTAACCTGCTGAAATAATAATATTAAGGCAGTAATAATAATATGCAGCTTCGTACCACTTTGTATCACTGATGGGTGACTGTATCTCTGGAATATGAAGGTCATCTTGTTATTCATTGAGGTATAAATATCAATAAAGCATTCAATTGTATATAAAACCATAATATTATATTATTACGTATTTAATCATGACATATAGATATATAACCTTCTGGAATGAAGAGCATTTATTAATTTTGATTATTATTTGATATAATGTAATAAAATAATTATACCGGCCGGATCACCAAACTGAAGCAATTAAAATTTTATTGATTATTTTATTACTTCTTCCATAATATTATATTTATGATATGCAATTAATAATGATGAACAGCTGTGTTCCTCTGAACCGCTCAAATAGTAGTTGATGATCGTGTACTGAAATGTTAAGGTCATATTACGCCATTTAATGGAAAATATAATGAAGGAATTAAAGGTTGAGTGGTCGAGAGAGTCGTCAACATTTCTATTAATGAAAATATGCTAGAGCTTGTAAAAAACATGCATCATATAATAACACATACTAGTATCTACACATCTATATATACATCCATTGCTACTTTCGAGAAGGCTACCCGACGGTGCTAGATACAGCTGAAAATTGATCCCCATTCTTACTGCTGCTTCTACCAGAAGATGATCATCCTATAACCGCAAGACCTCCTCTCCTAAACTGTATGGTACCTGAGAGAAATTTACATTTCTGGCGTAATACATGTAATGAAATATACAGAATTAGGCTATGAATAAACAATGTCCTATAAGATAAAATATATAGTGAGGGTATATTGTAATATGAATTGAAAATTACATGTGTGCCGACTGCTGTTTTGTTGCAATTGTAGACAAACTTGCGCATCCATTATGAACCAGAAAATTTAGGCAATGTATGACCGCGATGAAAAAAAAAAGAATTTTAAATTTTAAATTATTTTGTAATACCTGATGACCTGGAAGACCTGAAAGATATGAGAATGGAAAATTATGATATGATGTACCGGTCGCACCCCTCACTTCGCTATTGTCGGATTGACAACATTGCCCAGGCTACGCCAACCAGCGTCTCCATGTTTCAGCTGGCAGTCTTTTGTGATCATATGACTCGTGGAGGCGTGAGGTAGGAACTTGTGAGGACCGGAGGTCGGTCGCACCCTCCTGCCAAGTTGTCAACTCACCATTTGAAGCCCAAATGGCTCACGCTTGTATACTTAATCAAAAAAAAAAAATAGACGTTGTATTCTAAAAATAAACCTAAAAGCGGAAGCGAGTTCTCTTGCCCATGTTAACAACAAGGCATAGTGATTTGAACCATCATAAGCCACAGTAATACATGAGCACAATCAGGTTAAAATTCTTCTGCCAATCAAGGGGATATCCTCCTCTTGCCTACGAAGCACGTGAGATGTGGCAAAAGAATGTGTGCTTGTTTCCAGTACTATATCACAGGCCCTTCGCTCATTTTCAAATACTTCTATTCCATTTTATATAACTAGCAACACTTTCACTTCATATTTTTAGTTCTAGCAAAATTTCTCTGATAAGAGAATATTTCCTTCCACATCATCATAATCGTTACTGTACGTATGAAGAGTACAAAAATATCAACTATAGTAAATAAACAGAAGTTTATATATGGCTTGCTCTGCAAACCTTCAAAAATTGGCACAAAGTATACGATGTTGTGTAGCGTTTTAGACGAAATTTAGTTTCAGGCTTCTCTGAGGGCAGCTCCTACTTTGTTTACTGTTTTGAACTGTTTTCCACCTCTGTAAACATGACATGCCTAGATGCCCCATAAGTTTTGGGATGGGATTCAAATTTGGACAACGGGATGGATTGTCCATAATGTCGTTGCAAATTGCCACAGGAAGTTTCCTGGCATGATGTTCTCAATGAAGGGAACCAATTCGGTGTCTAGCAATCCTATGTAGCTGTTCGAATTTATGCTGGATGAAATGGTGTAAATAGGAGTGAGTGTCTCACATCCAAAATTACGGCAAAGCATTATCTGTGGGTTATTCTTCAAAGTCAATAATAAGTTAAATTTTCAGGGCTTATTGGCTGATTTGCATTTCTCTTTGTCAAAAAAAAGTATTCTTCTTCAAACTGTTCATATTTTTAGGCATTGAGTCATCAGACGCAAAAGACAGATCTTTTACCTCGAAACCATGTTAATGAAATAACAATGTATAGTACTCAAAATAGAGGTCATTTATTGTACTTTAACACTTTCAGGCCTAAATTTTTCCAAGCGTTATTATTCAAGCAATTTGGTGTATTCAGATTTATTTGGTGCTAAATAACATAGAAATGCTTGAAAAAATGAAGTTCAGATCTAAAGATCTCGTCAAGATAAGCAATAAAGATAGTTGAAATTAAATGGAAAACTCATACTAACACGGATATTTGCTCATACTAACACGGATTCGGACTTATGTCCAAATATTGCGCATAATCCATCCCTAACGTAAGTTGGGTCATTCGCTTCACTAGAACTTCATAGTACAACTTCCGAGTCTGTCTTTTGGCCACTAGATTCTGATTCAATGACCTGTTTGGTTGCTCACTGGTCCGCAAGGATCGAAATCGTTCTCGTAGACGAATCCTTCTGACGGTGCTTCGGCTGGCATAGAACTTGTTGGCAATGTCATAATCCGACAGCCTTGGGTTTGCCCTAATCGTTCTCGTTCTCTTTATTCGAACATTCCATTCCTAAGAATGCAGCTATTTGGAATGTTTCTTTACTGAAAACAATTTAAACAACGTCGCATTTTTTGAACCTGACCACGTCGGAATTCAGAAGTGAGTGTAGAAAATAAATTTTCGGATCACGGCTTCCATCAAGTTTAATTTCTTGGAAACAAAATGCATCATAAAAATATTTTAGTGAAAAAACATTTCAAGACAAGTTTCTGTCAAAACATTCCAGGTTCTACCACTAGAGGCGCTGTAGTTAAAGAAACAGTGTGTCCAGATATTTAATGAATCTTGAAATGAAAAATTAAGGTGAAATCTTTCCAAATGTAAAAGCTGTGGCGTTCAAAAGAACAAGTTTATCGTTGTCTTGCTAACCAAAACTAACATTCTGGCCATCTTTAACAGATGAATCAGAAAAATGCTCAATCTCACGAATTAATTCTCCGTGAATTCCACTCGTTCAAACGCAGTATTTACCGACTAATTACCGTCCATCATCGCCCGTTTAGATTGCTACCGGTCGTCCTTACCCCAAAGCACTTTTACCGACTCCACACACACCTGAAAGAGTTCCATTCAATGCACCGCTACCCTCTGCCTATCCGAACACTCACTGCTGCACCGAACTGCAGCAGTGTTGCGGCAATTTTCAATCTCTCACAGACGACTGGCTCGTGGACGCGAAGGGGAGAGTCCACGGCGCGTAGAGCTAGATTAATGGACTTGCGAAACCACACCATCTCCAGCGTATCGCAGCTAGAGCCACCGACTACTGGCAACGACTAGTGTTGTGGGGTGAGAAATTCTCACCCTGCTCCGTTGCTCCCCCCCCCTTCACTGTCTGGATGGCAGTGCGTTGGGTGGCCAGAGTCTCGAGTTGCGAAAAGCCGACGGCACGGTGGTTTGAAAAAAAAAGTGCGCAATCAGTTTTGAATGAGTTATTTGTCAGAACTTGAAGACTTGTGGTAGAACGATACGCGAGGGGGGGCCGACCGGGTATTAAATCAAAACCAGTGCGTATTTCATTTCGGTCTGTGTACAGGAAATTTCACGAACCTGATTTATGGAAAGATTTATCGGGCAGCTCTAACAAATTGATTTTTAAATTAACAAATACTGATAAGTACCTCGCCGGTGTGGGAGACACTCTCGACTTTAAAATCCGTCCCAGGTACCGAGATAAGATCAACGAGATAAATCTCAAACGGAAGCACTCATTCATAACGCTTGTTCAAAAGCCTGCCAAAAGATCGATGCCTAGATCCAAGAGCGCAACAAATTGAAGATTCACTTGAGCGATGCTATTGACATTTAGCGTGTTGAAAACAACAATGTTGTGCCCATCAGCGAGACTCAACGGCGATCGAACGGCAGCAACAGCTGCTGCTGCTGTAGATGTCCCTGAAAGCGCAGAATTCCCCAAGATGTACAAGCCTTATTCGTTTGTATGTGTGTGTGTGTACATTAATAGTGGCAGCACCGGTTTCACTTTCATGCATCGTCGACTCACCTCCACTCCACCCCACTTCGCCTCGCACCGGGCCTTCAACCGATGCCTACAGATTTCGCTTTCAATAATGCCGTAATTGCGCGCCCAGTCTTCGTTCCAGCATTCGTTTTCAACGTTTTCATTTTCTTCAATTCCTCGGCGCAAGCCCACTGCTCCGTGGCTCCGGGGATGAAGATGATATTTAAATCATCGCCGTCGCTGTCGTCGTCGCCGTCTCGCACAGCTGGATCCACGTTCCGAGTTGCTCTTCAGGATCTAGGCGAGGCGACAACACAACTATTGGGGGGGTTCAGAATTTTCCCTCTGGGCGAAAAGTGGCACCGAGTTTCATCCGGTGGCGATGCATTCTCATTTGAAAAAGTCGATTATTTGATTCGCAAAACCTGTTCGCTCATCTTCCCTCGCAAACCTAGCGAGTGAGTGCAGGTATGCATTGCCCCACTGACATTTACCTCAGACTACGGTCGACAGTATGACGTGCTTGATGACTGTGACTTATGAGCATCCTCCCCTCCCCCATCGCGCACAGTTGCCAGCTAGAACCGAGCACCGTTAGATCGAGCACCGGTACACAGTAACAATGGTTGGAGAAGGGAGGGAGATGACATTTGCAAAAACCCTACTCCGGATAGAGCTTGAAATGGAAACATTTGTAGCTAGATGACTTTTAAGAATCTCAGAAGGTTACCTCACAGAACTTCTCAACCGAGAACGAAACTGAACAGGGGGTTCGTCGCTTTCGGGGTGAAGTCTTTTGTTTCCCTGCCCCGTCGAGTGGAGGCCGGCGAGGGGGAGAATTTGCATAATCTAGAAGGTTAACCGTGTCACTGGTTGGTGCTCGAGGTGGCATTTTGAAAAATGGGTTGGTTCGGATGCCGAATTGTTACGAAACGTGGCGGCAATGTTGTTATTGAGCCGATGGAGTTGGCAGGGAAACCGGAACTGCGGAAAGAAAGTCGCTTCAGCGCCGATGTCGTCGACATGGAATCCCATAAATCATTGCTTGGGCGATTTTCTCCTTCGCTGGGTTTTATGTTGTGGACGTCGGACGGCTTTTTTTTATTACTATTATTGTATATTGCTGTATTCAATATTGATTTGGTGACTCAGGCGAGGTTCCGTGCTTCGATCGGTGGCGGTGCATTCGCGTCACAACAAATACCGCTACTTTCCATTAAGTGACTCAATAAGATTAATGAGCTGGTTGCTTTGTGGGGGTATTAGCTGTTGCGGGCGATTTAATGCGATGGGCTGAAAAGGCAGTCTTAGAGGAATGTTTTAGCTGTTCAATTAGCGATGAAAAGTGTAGTTGAAAAAATAGAAAATAATCATTTGCATAATCGGTTTATCGGTTTTTAATAATTACTGTTCAAATCATTAGTTTCACTCAAGCTTACTTATCATTTGATAGTTTGCGGGATTGCGTCTGACCAACGCTTCTACCAAAGCAAAAAATAGCCTGAAATTTAATTGTGATGTAAATAATGATGCTTGAAAAAATGTTTTTCATTCCACAACTTACAACAAACAGTTCCCAAGCAACACCGTATGCAATTAATAAGTTAAAAGTACTGCTAAATGACAAATTGTCAATGTAGTATAAGTGTGTAATATTTTATATCATACCTTCATTTGACGTAAAAAGCGCACAAAGTGAACACTTATTAAACATAAAATTTGAAAAAAATCATTCTCCTACAAAAATATAACACAGCCAAGCGTGGGATTTCAACACGAGGCTTTGGCGTGATAGGTTTGTAGCTTCTTTACTGAGCCAGCTTCAATAGATGAAAAGTCAATTCTGAGTATTTTTGAAATGATTCCCGTTCCCGTTGACAGTCAAACCGCAATATTGTTGAATCTTGTTTTGCAAAACACGGTTGGTGTTATGTAATTTCAACAGTATTTAGAACTCCCCATAAAATCTTGTCCTGTTCATATTTTATAAATGTATAGGACAATGTTTTTGAGAATAATAATAAAGTATAAATTATTTACAGCAGTGAAAACAGTATTTTGAGCTCAATCGTAAGTCAGTATAATATTTACGACGAGACTACGAGAGGTTCAAACTGATTCGAACTAGACATGTTTTGCAATACGTTTATAATACATTTACAAAACCAACAATTATCAATCATTCTAAAAAGATATGTTGTGTGTTGGGAATTGCAGCAACTTGCAAGAAACGTTGCTATCAAAGATGAGTTTTTGCCCAAAATGGAAAATGTGATTTGAATGAGGTCGATAAATTGTTCCGTTCTCGAGCTATCGCCGGAAACAAACCGTGTAAAAAAAGACGTTAGTGTATGTGAAACCGCTGTATGGAGGAGGAAGATGAACCACGAGCTGGCGCAGCTTTATGGCGAACATAGTATCCATAAAGTCACTAAAGCTGGAAGGGTTCAATGAGCAGGACATGTTGTAAGAATGTCAGACTACAACCCCGCAAAAATGGTGTTTGCCTCGAATACGACCGGTACGAGACGCAGAGGAGCGCAGCAAGCTAGGTGGTTAAACCAAGTGGAGCAAGACCTTGAAAGTGTGAAATGTGTTGAAATCTTCATTTGGCTATCTGATAGCTACAACCAAATAAAACTTTGGAATGGTCAATTGATGCTGCCTCAGCCATCTTATTCATTAGCAACACCTTTGCTAAGCTGGACGTCTTTTAACCAAACTTTGTTGAAGAAATCAAAAGACATAATGAAGATTTAGGGTCTTCCGATACACCCAACTTATCATACAAGGTTCAATCAAGGCCAAAATGCCAGTTCACATACAAAAGTATGGATATAAATTTTTAACTAAGTTTCTCAACCACAGTAAACTTGCATGATCCAACATAAACTGATACTTCGGAGCCTCCAGCGAAAAAAATTGGCCTCTAACGTAATCACAAAACTTGGGAACTAAAATATTAATCAAACCGATTCGTCCACGGTTGACCGGTTCACTTTTACTGCCTCCTTTTCAGAACCATTTTTAAGATAGTGGAGTAGCTGAGCCCCAGTAAATTTTACAGAAATGGGCAAAATAAATCATACACTTGGCCTGAAAACGTATTCTATGTTGTATTATTCAGATTTTGACAGAAACAGCTGTGGCATACATGGGAAAGTTTAACTATTTTGTGTCGTTAATGCAGAGGCTAAGGTGTTAATCACTAAAAGTTATATCTTTTTTCAGTACAGTTTTCAATTAAAACCCGATATATTTTCTTGGACAAAATAAATCATACACTTCAAAAATCGGATATCGGATATTATTAAAGCCAGATTAAGTTTTTCGGCAGCACTGTATTTTTGGAAAGTTTGAGTTACTTACCGACCCCACTGACCAGTTCAAACGTTTGTTTGAGCACTTCGAATAACTTCTGCAAGTTACAACGTCCAACCAACCATCAATATCTCGGCATGATTGGCCACAGATGTGGCGCATCACTCGCTTCAACTCCGAGGTCCCATCATTGCAGAAAATCGAAGTAGCTATCCAAAGCATGAAATCCAATAAGGCTTCCGAAGTCGATCGCATTTCAGCAGAGATGCTCAAAGCTGATCCCATGCTCTTCGGACGAATACTGAATCGATTATTCTGTAATATCTGGGATACCGTGAAATTTCCGGCCGACTGGATGCAGGGCGTCTTAGTAAAGGTCCCTAAGAAGAGGGATCTTATTGTGTGCGATAATTGGCGAGGCATCATGTTGCTGAGTATTGTTCTTAAAGCCCTGTGCAAAGTTATCCTATACCGAATTCAGGAGAAGATCTTGTGCGGACCATATTGTCACACTCCGATTCATTCTGGAGCAGGTCAATGTATTCCAATAGTCCTTCTATTTGGTATCCGTTGTCTACAAAAATGCTTTTAACAGACTCAATCATGTGGGGCGCCCTGAAACGCAAAGGAGCCCCGGATAAAATCGTAAACTTCATCAAAGCGCAGTACGAGGCTTTCGCATTCAGAGTCCTGCATAACGGAGCCTTGTCTGACCCCATACGGGTAATCGCCGGTGTGAGGCAAGGATGTATGTTATCACCGCTACTGTTCCTCACCGTAATCTTCGAGATCATGGGAGATGCTATTGTCCGTATACCGAACCGTGGGCTGCTTTGGCAGCCTATCACTATGGAGCACCTCAACGACTTTGATTTGGCTGATGGCGTTGCTTTGTTGCAGCGCGCCTCACCATCAACGTTAACAAGACTAAATCGTTGTATGTCAACACGGACAATCCTTCCAATTTTACGGTAGCGGGACAAGCAGTGGAAAAAGTCGATAAGTCGGGACAAGCAGTGGAAAAAGGTCAATCCAGATAAGTCAACGCACGAAAATTCGAATTTTCAACTCAAATGTGAAATCTGTGCTGTTATACGCCAGCGAGATGGGGTGCGTATCAGCGGAGAATAGTAAAAAGCTGCAGGTCTTCATCAACCGATGCCTGTGGTATGAAATTCGTGTCTGGTGGCCTCACAATTGGATCTCAAATGTTGAGTTCCATCGTCGATGCCAACAGAAACTGATATCATTGGAAAGTGGAGGTGGGTCGGCCACACACTACGAAGGAATCTGGAATCTGGAAACGAAATCTGCAAACAAGCGCTGGATTGAAACCCAGCAGGACATCGCAGTAGAGGCAGACCCAGGGGCTCGTGGCGTCGGAGCCTCAATAAGGCAATAAAGGAAGACGATCGAAATCAGATCTGGGCCCAGGTCAAGGCTAAAGCGAACAGTCGCCCAGGATAGAAGTCGTTCACGTTGGCCTTATGCAACCCTAGGAATGGACAGAATACATATGTAAGTAAGGTAAGCAGATATGGTGCAGTTGGTTCTGTGTCCAAGAGATATTTCATTAGCAAGCGAAAGCAAGCGAAGAAGTTGGCTGAAGTTTGCAAAAAAAAAATACGCTGGTATGTCGGTAGACTTCTACGGCATACGGGTTTTATGAACGGACCGAAAAAGTTTGAGCTATTCGGTCAAAAATGGCAACTTCTGGTGAAGCACACAAAGATCGATACATTCAGATAACAGTAAAGCATGGCGGTGGGGATATCATGGTCTGCAGTAAGAACTTTGGCAAATATTAAAAGAATCATGACTGCGGATATACACCGTGTCCAGTATATTCTCATACACTTTTTCTTGCATTGGTGTCGTACAACTACTCAACATGCTTCACGTATGTGTTGGTGTAATTTTGCACTATGTTTATACAAACGCTTGTGGGTTATGTCCGATTGTTTTCATTCGGTGTTTATCTCTTACCAGCGATGATGGAGTTTCGTGCTGTGGTGATAAAAAAGTTTTTGAAAATTGAGGGCCCGGGCGCTATTTTCAGAAATTTGAAAAACCTCGGAGTGAAGCGGGATTTTGTGTATCAAACCATCCAAGGGTACCATAACACCTGCTCGTTGGATGACCGCAAGAGATCCGGTCGTACTCGTACGGTGTGGACTGCACGAGTTGTTAAAGTGATCAGGGAACGGATTAGACGAAAATCACAGATTTGGCAGAAAATAATAGGATATTTCATGTAAATTTTAGCCAGATAACGCCTGAATCTAGCCTGTTGTATGAAAGATTGCTTACAATTTTGTTGTTTACGCCTCCGTTGGCTTGAAATTAAACGAGGGAAAATGTTACGCGCTTGTTAAAATTCATTATTTTTTTCTGTGTACTGCAAAATGACCTCGAATTCCAAGCTTTCAAGAAACGTAAGGTTCACGGAGTTTCGGATCCTTCAAAGCAGAAACGACTCGAAAGAGCATGTCTGCTTTTGTCGCGGCCCGGTGGGGAAGAATTTAGCTTTTCCGACGAAAAGTTATTCGTCTTGCAACAATCCCACAATGTCCAGAACGACAGATTGTGGGCTCTCTCTTCGAGAACTGTTCCAGAGAGTGATAGGAATATTCCACGGTTCCAAAGTGCTGCATCAGTGATGTTTTGGGGAGGAATTTGTAAGCGAGGCAAATTACCACTGGTTTTCATCTAAAAAGGCGTTAAAGTGAATGCCTTATATTATAAAACGGAAGTTGTGGAGAAAGTTGTCAAGCCATATGTACAAGAGGTGTTTGGAGATGATCACTATGTGTTTCAGCAGGACGAAGCGCCATCGCATACTGCAAATCTCGTTCAGGGCTGGGCCCAAGAAAATTTGACCGACTTTTTGGACAAGAATGAATGGCCTCCCAGTTCACCAGATTTGAATCCCTTGGTCCCTTATTTCGTATGGTCATACATGCTGGCGAAGGTAAATGACCACAGGGCGTCAAATATGAACGAATTCAAAACCGAATCAAACGAATTTGGGACGAAATGCCGATGGAAGTCGTGCGTGCCGACTGTGACGGATTCGAAAAACGTCTGGAGCTGATCAAGAAGGTTAAAGGCGGTGTTATTCCATAACATATGCTGTAGTTGATTAGTATTATATTGCAATTTAATGGGTAAAGTTATCAATAAAATCTGGATTATTGATTTGAAATAAATAGACTTTTGTTTTGTATGAGAATATATTGGACACGGTGTACTTCATGAATTTCTGAACAGTTGTCTGAACTTATGGCAAGTTCTCTAATTTTCCGAGAAGTTCTTTGAACTTTTGCAAAGTTCCCTGAAATTCTGGGAAGTTCCTTGAACATTTTTGAGTAGTTCTATGAATTTCTGAGAGATACCCAAACAAACCTGATCAGTTTTCTGAACTTCTGGAAAGCTCCCGGAATTTCTGGATAGTTGCCTGAACTTCTGTGAAGAACCCTTTACTTTTGGGAAATTCCCTGAACTCATGTGAAGCTCCCTGAATTTGTGGAAAATTTCCCGAATTTTTAGGAAACAATCTGAATTTCACGGAAGGTGTCTGAGCTATCAAGAAAATCCCTGATTTTATGGAAAGTTCCCTGATTTTTGGGATGATCGCTTAACATCAGGCAGAATAGCAAAACCTCGGGGAGGTTTCCTGAAGTTCTTAGAAGTATACCTAAGAAGCTAGCTTCTGACAAGTTCCCTGAGTTTCTCGGAAGTTCACTGAATTTATTCGATTTTTTTTTCGAATTTTCGGTCTCTGAAAAAAAAACGAAACTTCTTATCTCTGGATGTTGAATGATTGACAGGATGATAGGTGTTGGTGGGTTTGATAACAAGACAATACAACACCGGTGCGGGGAATGCAATGTTGGTCTATTTTAGCTGGTTCTATTCAAGTTTGCTGATGCAAATCAAGTATAAAGTTGTTCCAAAAATAGACCACCGCTAAGGATGCCCTAAGCGGTACGTTTTGAACAGGCTGACAACAAAACCAGCAGAAAATGAGCCATATGTAAATCTGTTTGTCTTAGCCTTTCCTAGAAGGGATTGTGAATAATGTGCATGCCGCAGCTAACGATGTTGAGGACTTCAAACCCAGCGCTAGCTCGCAGATCCCCAGCCCAGATGATGATTTCCCCAGCCAATTCTTTGAACGTCTTCCTGTTGACAACCGGGCCATCCATATAGAAAAAATACTGTTTCATTCCTTTAATGAGATTGTTCGGTCGAATGACAAAAACGCTACTCAAATCATTCGAAAAAGGTGTGAGTATGGTTCTTTTCATATGACAAAAATTCCCGATGGCTTTTGAAATTCCCGTTATTTCCCCGCGTTCTCGCATTTTTCCCACATTTCGTGGTTCTCCTGAGTCTGTGGCCACCCTGCATTTAAGATGCAAACATTTTGATATGTATCATCATGGTCATCAAATTACTGGTTGCATTGAAAATCGAACCTAAGTGGAAAAAAAGTAAAGAATGTTTTTCAACCGGAACAAACTCACCGAACTCAACATTGTTCGACATGTTTTCTAGAAATATTTCTACTGTTACAAACTGAGAGCATCTAGACATAAAAAAAACCTATCTATCTCGGATCTCGGAGCCACGTTAATGAAATGTTAATGTTGAGCACTCAAAATGTAGGTCAATTTTTGCACTTTAAAGGAAAAATAGCGAAAAAGTCCAGACGATTTGCTTTTGACGCAACTTCAACTTTTACCAAAACCATATTATGGACACTAACCTGAGCAGCCATTTTGTTCCATTGCTTCCCAAGTCACTTTTCCGCTTATCTGCAATCAAGACACACACTTGGAATCGCACACACTTGCATGGCTTCGTTTATTTCTTAAAACGCGTGTGACCAGACCCAAGAAAATTGCACATGAGGCCAAACGAATGGACTTAGGATTTACAAACCATTCTCTACGTACACCTTTCGAAGGTTCCTCTGCATCTCCATGATTATCATGAGAAGAATGTTTTGCAAGTAGGAAGTGATCTTGATTCAGCTTGGACAGTAAGGATTAGAGACACTCACAAAATGTGATGGTGGTTTACTTAAATGAGAAAACAGACCTGTTAATCAATACGCCTGAAAGTAGCCTTGAACTGATTTAAACCAACAATGAGGATGTCGTTAGGGCCATTCCAAGAGGTTGCTGGTGGTTTTTCATTGGAAAGACAAAGTAATTTTCAGATACGCGAATGATCCAATTTATTCCAATAATATCCAAGAGATTGGATTTTATATTTTGGATACTCATACAATTAAAAATTTGTTTTCAAAATGTTAGAATTTAGACGTTTACACTTAGAATAACAACGAACTACTTAATTCTGACTTAGAGATAATTGAGCTACTGAAATTCATCCTTGAAATTGCTTGAACAATTGTACCTCGCCTTTTCAAAATAGAGACCTGTTGTTTCAACCTATAAACCGAGGAACCAACTCGCTCAAATCTAGAACCGATTTCACTTTCAACCGATGCACAGTGGCACCCTTCATCATCATCATCATCACCAGCACCAGCGGAGTAATTTTCCGACCAGCTGATTTCTGGGACGACGTCGTTGGCTGACGAGCCAATTCTTAAAAAGAAACCACTTACCGCAGACCACTTGAACGGCACTTAACGGCTTGCGGTTGACTTTAAGCTCCGCGCACCGTTGAAGTCGTCGTCGTCGTCGTCATCGTCAGGAGGGATAATAATGCAAGCCCTTACCGTTCACTCCAATCATCATCTTCATATATGACGGGTTGGAGATAAATATCTACTTACGGATGGGTTAAAAAACACTACTGCACTAGGTGAACCGATGTGATGTGTACATGAAATCTATCGTAAAAAGCAGTTTATATTTCATTTCATTTTCATTAGCCGACGAACGCTGGGACTGGGTCGAGGGAGATGATGAGCAGTGCATCCTCCATCCATCCATCGTGTGGTGCAACCCTTTTCCACGGGCCAACTAGCAAACAGACTGACTGACTGATTGTCCGACCACACCGCCCGAGTGACGAGGTGGAATGCAAGGGGGGGGGGGCTCCCTAACGGTGCTTAGTGTAAGCCGAAACCAGTTAGAGATGACTGGGTGAAAAGGGAGCTTCAACGGAGCGCGACGGGGAGTCACATCTCCCAGCTAAGCTCAACCGAAACGCGAATGAAATCGAAAACGAAATCTTCGCTCATTCGTTTTTGAAGATGATGATTTTGCGATCTCATGCGGCAATTATCGGTTCTAGTGAAACTCAATAAGCAATGGTTTTCCGTATTTCCCATGCAAGCGGAAGTGCATCGGTTTCACATTTCTCGGATGACGAGACAAACAAGCGTATCATTTCATTTGCACTGCTCTCTCGATGTTGGCGAGTTTCGCACTCAATTAGCACCCGTTTAGCTTAGACGCGATGAACCAAACGCAACTTACCTTATAGAGTTTCTCCTTCTGGTACCAAATGTCTTCCTCTTCCTCCTGGGCGATGAACGTCGAGTCCAGATTGAGGTCGTCCCGCGAACGGGACAGAATTTTACGCCGTGACACCATCTCACGCGGTAGAGTGGCCTCGAGGGAGCCCAAGCTGAAACGACAAAACAAGCGGAAAATTCCGAATCAATAACCAAATCATTCGAATGCATAGCGGTCCCAGCCCAACCCAAGACCTTTGAATTAAGCGTTCTTAAATTCTATCCCAATTAATGACTCATGAGTCCGCAAAAAAAAAAAAATCGACCAGCCACGTGGGAACTTATGTGAACGGTTAGGACCACCCCCCATTGGGCAGGCTGGCGCAATCGGTATGTAGAGGCCGAAACAGCGGCGACCATTGTTAATCCAATTGAATTCAGAGCATGAGTAGCAATGATGAAAAAAATATTAATCTCTCGTTTTAAATTCATTTCGCGCGTCCGCCCTCACCCGAGCATTTCGCAAGACCCCAGTCCGCGGTGGCGACGGATCACAAGGTATGACCATATCGTCGCCAGCGACGTGAAGAAATATTTAGACCACGGCACAGTCAGAGACCATGTTGGCCGGTTGGATTGAAATATGAAACTCTTTGGCCGAGCAAATACCGAGTGCCTCACTCTCTGTAGGTGATTATGTAAAGGTTTTGGTCGGTAGCATAATGGCGCAATACACGGAAAATGAGGGAGTCGAGCATTGAGAGAGTTTATGATGAACGAGCCAAGCCAAGATGTCATCGGGTTTGTGTCGGCCGGAATAACAAGTTTAAGGACGGAGTAGCTAGCCAATTGCCCACGCGCCTAATTTGGAGTCGGCGGTCGGACGCGAGGCCGTTTATGACTAATTTGATGAGCGACGACAGCTGAGATGTAGCGACGAGCAGATGGCAACCTCAGTTTGGTGGAGGATTTCCGGAATAGAAGTGATCTTCAAGGCGATGGAAGTTGCTTCGTAGTTGATGATGTGCTAGTTGGCTTGTTGCGTAAGCTTCTTAAGGGGGTGAATCCTAACGGCCTCACACATACCAGGAACAACAGTATTATGAAACTTAAATGAACTGAATTTCGGTTCGCACACTGTTAGTTTTAAGGTTTAGGTCTACTCTTTAGGAAAAACATTGGATTCATAATGCTTCACCGGTGAAAAATAAAAAAAATACTTTTGAAAGATTTTTAAGCCTAAATTTATATGGTGTCTCTAAGCCATTCAACTTGCGAAAATTATTTCTAAAAATTTGAATATTTACCATTCTTGATAATTTTCATGACTTTTAACCCAAAATGTATATCTTTCCAATCGTATTGAAAGTTACCTTTTTAATTCTGTGATTTTTTTCGGCCTATTTCTTCACATACACTGAAAATTATTTTTTGTTTATATTACGAAATCAAAGGTAAGACTAAAAATCTATTCGTTGTTTTCTGCAAAGATACTGATTTGTACTTTCCATGAAACTACCTTCGTATTTAATGCAACACGCGCAACTGTCAAAAGCACGAAGCATTTGATGACAAAGAAAGAACGTTCGTTCATTCTACAAAAACAATACAAAGAGCTACGAGTAATTTGCATGAAAAACTGACAGCTCTACTTTATTGGATCAAAATAGGATTGAAAAAAATAGCGCAACCTCGAGGAGTTGTTCAGTGTTTTCTTTTTAATGTTTCTGACATGGGATTCGATCCTGCATTTTCAGGAAGAGCTGTTATTAAGTCCGTGGTTGATCTCACTAGGCCATGTTGACTCGTGAGAAGTTATTAGACTATTGTAGGACTATTGTAGACTATTTTAGCATAAACTAATGCTTCCCATCATCCCTGCAGGAACACGAACATTTAAGAGTACGACCAAAGAGAAGCAGCAATTGTCTGGTCTTCGCGAAATTAATTTTGTGCATTGTACAAAAAAGCTGTAACAGCATTTTGCTAGATGACAAGCAATATGAATGTTTGATACAATTTATGAGACATTGGTTCTATGTACAAAATTTATGTTTACGAAACGAGTGAAAGCAAATTTACGAAATTAAATTTTCAGTGTGATGACAATCACCGACGACAGGGAGAAGACTCCACCACCTGGACCCTACCACCTATCGACACTCATGAATAAGAGCAGAGACCAAAGGCTTTACTTCCCTTCCAAAGGAAGAGGTGACCAGATTTTTTCGCCTCAGAAAAACTACCGACGTCAACTGGGATTGAACATAGACCCACTGGGGTGCCAAGTCGCAATCTTGCTTACCGCTACACCACTGACGCTGGTGGTTTTTTACAAATTCTATTATAGTAATACTGTTCAATATTTAATTTAAGAGGTACAGATGAGGATCCTAGATGTTGAAAAGGGTAGAGCGGCAGATTAATTCAAAATTTTACGTCCTCAATAGTTGCCCGCTAAGATTTCCAACCGTTTCCAGCCAAAATGACCTACCGACCAACTTCGAGTGTCTCCGATTTAATTGAAAATTTGTACACACGTTTTACAAACGAAGGTAAGTTTTTTTCTTCTGATGCAAACAAATTTTGGACTCAAGAGTCAGTTTTAAAAAGGGCGTAAGCATTTTGAATTGCACTTCAATTAATAATTTGTAGCTCGAAAACCTTTTGTTGTACAAAAAAAAACTGTCTAAGAGCAAGTTGTGGCTTTGTGTGTGAAAGTTGTGAAAAAAATATACCGTAGAGCGGGGTGACTTCGAACAACGGGGTGACTTCGACCGCCAAGTCCGATATTTATTCAACTTAAAATTATCTTTCTCCAAGTGTCTGAATTTTTTAAGCTTTAAACCATATATATTCAGCATTTATTAGGGTATATCAATGCATTTTGTTTTTAGTATTTCTCTATTTCCTTCGTTATTAAAAAAATATTTAAAAAAAATGCTCCTTATGGTACTCTTTACCAAGCAATAAAATGATTTTAAAAAAATAGACAACCACATTTTCATATTACTAAAACATTCGTCTCTCTAAGCTAATCGAAAAAATATTAATTTTGTATGCATAAACAAATTAATGAATAAAAAAAAAATATTTTGATCGAAACTTAAGAGCAAACGAATAAACGCGACAATCTTCTCGAAGTGTTGTACTACCTTCCAATCCGTCAATCTGATAATTCATTAATTACGCCACGCAAATGGTTCTTTTTTCTACACAAAGCCCCTCCCCTCTAAAAAAATCCCCTTCCCCCTAAAAATATGATGATATTAACGAAAGTTTCCTTAGCTGTTAATGACTCGCACTTATTGTGCCGTGAATCACATATAAGTACCATATTTTCTTGATTTCCTATCCATATGGGACGGATATGCGATTCACGGCAGTTTTTGTGTCCTTACACCGGTGTAGTACCGAAATAAAAACGACATGAGTGAGGTATTCCTGTTTGTCTAATATTATGGTGAACTACTGAAAAATAGCAATGGATGGGTCGCTCATAAATTATGTCATGCTTTTAATGGAAGGGAGCTTTGGGAATTGTGATAATCTGAACTCAAAATTTAAGGTTCATAAAAAAACATGACAAATGGTCCTTTTTTGCGTGACATAATTAATGAACGATCCCTTTGGGGAATGCTCCACCCCTGTGCTATTCGGGAGACTTCTGCATCAAACGGTTTGCATACAAAATTTGATGTTTTTTGAATCATTTAAGCACTTCAAATGGATAAAATTGATTTTGATCGAAGTCACCCCATTATTGAAAATTGGCCAAAATTTTAAAGATAATTATAAAAGAAAATTTCAAGAAATAGAAAAAGAATATAAATAGAAAAAGTGATCGAAGTCACCCCGTTTTACGGTACACTGAAAAAAAATGTCGGGACGAAAAAATAAAATAATAACATTAAAATTTTAATATTTCAAAAATAAATACATTTTTTTTAGCTGTAAAAATTTTATGTTATTACGCAAATTTTTGCGAAGACTTCAGTCTGGAGAAATGTCAAGGAAAAAGTTCTGAGAACATCAACTTTCGGTGCATTGCTCAAAGTTGTAATATATGCGAGAATAAACGTATTTTGATTATATAATCTAGTTTTCGAAGTATTTAAAAACATTCACCTCTTGATGCTAATCTTCGTCAGAGCATCCGTTCTCGAGATATTTCCGATTTAATTTTATCATACTCGAGTAATATTCGAAAACACGCTTTTTACCCTTCTTACATCAATAGAAGGGTATTAAGATCGCTTGAAAACTCGACTTTTTATCCGAGGCCCACAGGGCCGAGTGTCATATACCATTCGACTCAGCTCGACGAACTGAGCACATGTCTGTGTGTATGTATGTGTGTGTGTGTGTGTGTGTGTGTGTGTATGTGTGTGTGTATGTGTGTGTGTGCGTTACAAATAATGTCACATCGGTTTCTCAGCCATCTGTGAACCGATTTGAGTTCTGTTGACGGCAAATGGACAAATACAACATTCCCATAGAACGCTATTGATTTTTTTTTCATTCGGACATTTCGTTACGAAGATATGAACGAAACAGTACTTGAAGGCCTATTATAATAGTAATCAAACAGTTTAGTCTCCGATTACATACTGAGCTATTTGTGTACCGATTTTAGTTTGGTGCCAAATCAAAGCTATGATATCTCCAAATAACTGGTCAAAATTTCATTATGATTGGATAATTCTTCATGGAGATATGACCAAAACAATACCTGAGAGCACATAATTGCGAGATGACAATATACTCGTTGCAGTTCAAAACCGAACAAGACCAATCACACCAATCGATGCCGCTTGCATTCTATTGTGTCGCATCTGGAGCGTTGTATAGCACATACAGCGGACTAGCCACACCATGCGACTGTATAGAATTAGAGCAGCATCGATTGGCTCGAGTGGTTCTGGTTTTGAACTGCAACGAGTATATTCGAAAATTACACAAAGTCTCCATTTACTATTTTCAACGAATATGTACTTACTAAGCATCTTGAATCCATATCGATAATCAAAATTGACGGATTTTCTAATAATTCATTCTATGGACTGATTATATGAAATTTCTAATATTTATGTAATTTCCCTGTTTATATAACTAATATAATAATAATAATAACTATATTAATATTTTAATTTTGTTCAATCCTGAACAATACGTTCAGGATTGACAAATAGTTCATTTTATCAACTGAATGTATGGCATATTGCATATTTCTGAATCTTCTTGGAATTTCTGATGAAAATATGTATCCAGTACAATATTGCCCACATTTGAGTTTGTAATTCTGGTGAAATGTAAGAAGGGTTCAGTCTCACCATCGGTGGATTAATGCGG
>JASCZW010007121.1:0-10816 GCA_034211315.2 Aedes japonicus | reverse complement strand
AAGGTGTTGGAATTCTAACCGCTTTAACGAAAAGTTTTCATTAGATTTTTCCGTGACTGTTGTAGATTTTATGACTAATTTTAGGGCACATCCGATTCCGAATAGTATTTCGATTACTCGGAAATGAAAAGTAATGAAGGCTTCAAAGGGAACGATGGGTTTATTGATGGATTGGCCATGATTAGCGCATTTCACATTCACCTGCAGTTAAACGAAAGAGCAAGTAGGGGAGAACAGTACAAAATGCACTGGTGGGGTAGAATGACCCACTCAATAAAAATGCTCAAATCTTTAAAACTATAGATTTAATGGAATTATATTTTATCAAATTTTAAATAAAACAGCATAACTCATAATTTGGTAGTAGGCTAAGGCACTATATACACCAAATATGATCAAAATTTAAGAAATTGTCCCGACTGTTACTCACATGTAAATAATAGTGTTATTCAAATAAGCTTTTAACAAGCGTTAATATCCATGGTTTATAATAAATCCACTTCACATATATCGCACACAACAAAACATCAAGATAGTGTCAAAACTTCACTATAATTCCACGTATTTTCAGAATATTTAGACAAAAGCATGCGAAACTAAAACTGGGGCAGAACGCACTGTGTCGTTATGTATACGTCTACACGCTAAGAAAAAAATACTCAGTGGAGCGGTTAAATGTATGAAGCCAATGTTGGGTATACAAAACTTACTTCTGGTAAAATTCTACTCAAAAGTAAGTAATTTGAACCCAATGGTAGATAAACACAAATAAACCCAACGTTGCTACCCACATTTAACTGCTCCTTTGGGTACTTTTTTCTAAGCGTGTATATAATGAGGAGTTGGCAACATATCACAACGTTTTGCGCAACGTCTTTATTCTATAGCCATTGGCTGCTTGACAACCAAACAGAGCTAAGAGGACGTGGCGATATGTTGCAACTTTACACATCTAATGAGTAACTTTTTATAGCTGTGTTTTTACTTTTTACAAGCGGTGCATGCTATCCCATTAATGTGGTGCATTATATACCAGTGCACTATGGTACGAATGGACAAATTTCGCGACAAAAATCGATAACTCGAAAACCATTAACTTTTTTTTTTATGAAAATGTTTATATTTTTATATTAATCCATCTCCTTTTTTTAATAAAAAAATATATCACAGACAAACAGACATAACATATCGAACATTTGACACTACATATCATCGTCACTAACACACCTGCGCGTTCTGTTCAGCACACTGTGATGGATGATTAAGCTGAAAAAATGGCGGTAGTGTGTTAACGTTAAATGTAAGAAAATCGAGTATACGCGCTATCTGTGGCGATATTACCAATCAAGAAACATTTGTAGTGGATGTTCAATGCGTAATCGATGAAAGAAACTGCAAGGGTTATGTATGTTTGTCTGTGTTAACACATTCACATTTGTTTACTTACATTAATTTACATCATTTTATGTACATTTTTCTAATTATATTTATGTATTTACATATGCAAAGTTTCATTAAATTAAAATATATACAATTCTGTACAAGCGAAAAAACCCTCTTAATCATATGAATAAAAAGTTGAAAATTTAATTGTCAGTATAAAAGGACAAACCTAGTCACCACCCAAATCAAAAGATAGATCTTATTTTATAAATTAAATCTCCAGAAGACATCATCTGTCTAAAGTTAATGGTTTTTGAGTTATCGATTTTTGTCGCGAAATTTGTTCATTCGTACCATAGTGCAGTGTTGTGGTGCGTTTTAACCCAATTTTAGGGTGCATATTGAGCAATAAAACGGGCGTTTTACCCTGAAGTCGTCTTGGCATCATATTGGAAAAGGTTTAAAATATCATGAAAAACCATCGTTTAGAATTTAAATCACATTTGATCTACAACGAAAACATCGTAATGCACCATACTCAATAACTTATTCCTATATTTCCGCTTTAATTACCTAGAAATTCACGATATTACTTAAACGGTGCATTTTGTACCATCCTCCCCTATTCCACGTTGTCTACTAACAACGCACTATTGGCGGTAAAAATGATTTGGTCAAACCCTCGGTCAAACCAATGGCAAAACATTGTGAATAATCTCCAATCTCTGAAAAATAAAAAAAAACATCTGATTTCTGATGTTCAAAGATTGACAGGATGACAGGAGTTGGCGGGTTTAACAACAAGAAATACAACACCGGTGTTGGGAACGCGATGTTGGTCTATTTTATATGGCTCTATTCAAGTTTTGCTGATGCAAATCAAGTATAAAGTTGTTCCAAATATAGACCACCGCTGAAGATGCCCTTAGAAATATATCTTCTATCAGCTTATGGTCTTGATTATTGAGATGTAAACATTAACCTCATTGGCCGCTTATAATGTTGACAGACCTTATAGGGCAACTGTTTCAAACCATTGCTGATTTCCCCTTGATATAAAACGCTAATATTACTATTGCCATTTGGGTGGGAACATCTTAGAAGATGCTTTGCGTTGGATGTATTGGTGGCCACGGTTCACTTGCTAAATGGGTTTATTCGTGCACGTAGATGAAACCATATCGATACACTCGAAGTCACCCCTGCACTCGAGCACTGCCATGTATTTTTCAGCTTAGAGTGTATGTGTGTACCAGTAATGTCAACATAATTTGAAAAAAAAAAAAACCTAGGGGAATTTTGAAAGAGTTGCCTAAACTTCCTGGATTGCCCTAGTAACATGCACCACCACACTCTGTGAAACGCCCGAGCGGCATCCATACTGTTAATATAAGTCGGTCAAAATCAGCTCCAAAACATTATTAAAAATAAGATTGTTTTTCCAATAAATAAAATACTACCATCACATTATGTGAGTGACCCCAACAGCATCCCTACTGCTGGTTTAAATCGGCCCATATTGGAACTCGAACGTTTTAAACAGCCTTGTCTTCATATGAAAAACAATCATCACACTTCGTGAGCGGCTCTATTGGCATCCTCACCGTTGGTCTGTATTGGTACTATTACAAAATATAATTATGTGCATCTCTTTAAAACCAACGTAAATAAGAATAATCTTAAAACAAAGATACACCAGGTTTATCAATATGTCAATATCAGAATTTTAATTATGAACAGGGCGCGCTCACCCACTTAAAAAAACCCTTTTTTTTTAAAAAACACTGTCAAAAGATAAGCTTTCTGTAGTGGAATTTAACGGAATTTGCTCGCGCTTACGAATGATAGTTTTAAAAAGTGTTTTAGTTTTTTTTTTTAATTTTAGAAATAATGATCAAGTGAAATGTGAATTTAAATTTTCCTAGTTTTCCAGTTATGAACAGTACTTCGAACTTCATACTATTCAGTTTTAAAATTTTATATGTGTTAATATGTTAACTTATTGTTCCTTTGTCATATATTTTAAATTTTCCATCATTTTACGTATTCTTATTTCAAACAAAAATTTTCTTTTGGATTTATCTAAATTATAATGTAAACAGAAAGAAACTGTTTCTATTTAATGTGTGAACATTTCGTTAATATTTTTTCTAAAATGTTGTAACCGAAAGCAACACATTTGTCATTACACACTGGTTTTTGTCATAAATTTGTCTGTATCACTCTGTTTGATTCGAAAAACTGCTTAAAGTGTTATTGAGAATACCTTGTCTTCCCAAAAAATATCCACCATCACACTTTGGGAGTACCCCAAGAGGCATCCTTATCATTAATGTTAATCGGTTCGAATTAGCACCAAAAAACCACCATCACACTTTGTGAGTGCCTTCCTTACTGTTCATTTGAATATGCCCAGACTGGCTCTCAAGCGTTAATAAAAATAACTCTGATTGCTTAACCTTCGCGATTTTTGAGAAACCCTAACGGCATTCTCAGTGTTCGCGTAAATCGGTTCAAATCGGCTTATAAGCTATATGTACTAAGAATATTCTGTCTTCCTTCACACTTTGCGACACAGCACCATTATTGTTGATATTAATCGGTACAAATCAACTCTCGAACATTTTGAACAACCTTGTCGTTCCAATCAAAAACCTCCATCATCCTTTGTGAATGGCACCTTACTGCTGCTATAAATCGGTCCAGAATGTCATTCAAGCGTTTTTAAATAACCTTATCTTTCCAATGAGATCTCATCACACTTTGTTAGTGGTCCTAACAGAATCCTTGCTCTCCAAATTGGATTGATCTTCCTGGCCTGCCCAATTAATATTCACCATCACACTCGGTGAAAGACCCCAGCGCCATCCATACTGTTAAAATAAGGCGGTCAAAATCGGCTCCCAAGCCTTTATCTTTCCAACAAATAAAATATTACTATAACATGATGTGAGTGACCCCAACAGCATCCCTACTGTTAGTTTCACAAGGAAAAACCATCATCACACTTGGAAAATTTAAATATTGTTTTCAATTTTTTATTATTTATTTTTTATGTTATGTAAGATTTTCTCTTCGCTTAAAAAAGCCAAATTAGGCGAAGTTGCCCTGATTTTGTGACAAGTTTTAGCAAAAAAGTGCAAAAAGTAGACATCCAAGATTTTTTTATTTAAATAGGCTAACATTTTTATTACAATCTTTTCCCTTTAATCAAGAACCCAAATTATCTAACCTAACGTATCGAAAAAAATATCTCTTAGCCTGTAACGTTAACTATAAGATAAGCATTAATAGCTATGTTCAATTAAGTTTTCAGATCTTAGTAATCAAAAAACTGAATATATCAACCAATGTTATAGCTTTCGGAAGCCAAATAATACCAGAAGTTAGAAATTAGAAAATGTATCAATGGAAGATGTTTATTTGAACTTTTAGATGTATAATGTTAATTTGTTCCATGGATGAAACATAAGTTGGAAATCCGATTTAAACCAATAGTTAGGATGCTGTTGGAGCCATTCATTAAAGATAACCGAAACAATAAGAAACGCGCCATGCCCGATAGCAAAATAGTGCGTACTAAAGCATCGACACAACCTTTCACAACCGATGCTTGAAGCAAATTCTTTTTTTCGTAAACTTTTAATTTTTACTACTTTATCCTACAAACTATTACATAACTGTAAGTAATATCCATATCATTAAAAGTAGAAGCTTCTAAAGAACAATCTATGCTTATCCATTTAAAATTGAGATTCAGGGCTTTTGGAAAAATAAGAGCCCGGAGATGCGTTTCATGCCTTCTGGCATCTTTATGCTTCTATTCATTTCCAAGCTCATCGATTTAGCACCTCCCGGGGGAGACTTGGTGCTATACCCAATGAGTTCATTATCTCCAATCCGTTCAACCAATTGCAATGTTTTGAGAGAACTCCATGCAGATGCCTTTCAAATTTGGGAGACCGGCAGGCAATCGGTTGAGACCTACCTGGATCCTCATAGCAAGATGCTTGGAGGTGCACCGGAAGATTCGACGATCTACCTTCCCTTCAAAGGTTTTATCCGTTTTTTGGGAGAAAAACACGAAACCGATGCCGAATTTATGTGCGATGTTCCGGCGCGTGCTCATGAACAGAAGAATCTGATCATATCAGATGAATCGGTTCGAATTTAAAAACGCAGATGCCCCAGTATATCTGAACTTTTTTCAAAATATTGTTAAATAACAGACAGGACGCATATGAATTTCTTTTCTTCATTGATGAATAAAGTCTCCTAAATTGCTTGTTAATGTCTCGTGTATTAAGAATGCAAGTAGCAAAAATTTGCGACAAACGTCGGTTGGAAAAGTTATGCCTTATTTTCTGCTTGATAATATCAGATAAAATAATTATATTAAAGGTAAGTTAAGGGGACACAAACCATAAGCAAACCACCTCAACGGAAAATGTATTTTTGTTAAGAGCTAATCACTTATTATTTCAACAACCATTTAAAAAAGCCGGAACTAATATCGCCTCAATTTAGGATCATCAGTTTTTACACATTGAGGATGTACTTAATTTCCAACCATCATCTCTTGGTTCTCCGTGTGATTACAGGTGGTATGGAAAAAATGCAGTCAGGGTTGCGGCTTATCATTTTTGACTCAGGCATATTCATTTGCCAATATCTCCTTTCAGAGGGTCAATTTCAAAATATGATGTATGATGAACTTGTAGTTCATGTTACACTACAACTTTGTGTAACAGTACATTGCTCTAACTCCTATATCTTCGACATGAGAGCGTATATTCACAGTGATCTTCACGACGATATTCGCGTGATCTTCACCGCGAATATCATCGCGAAGATCACTGCTAATATATGCTCTTATTCCTCAGATATAAGAGATAGAGCTATGTACTGTTGAACAAAGTTGTAGTTCTACTCAAGCACCATAAGTTCATCATACATCATATTTTGAAATTGAGCTTCTGAGAAGAGCTATCGGCAAATGAATATGGACAAGTCAAAAATGATAAGCCGCAACCTTGAATGCAGTAGCATCATCGGGCGGTCAATCATGCTCGTGCAATATATAAACTTAGTTAGAAGAGGTTATGCATGCTTGATCTAAAATATAACCACTATAACCTCGTCATTTCATACTTATTGCTCAAACGTGAAATAAATAGTTCACTACAACTATGCAATCAACCGAAAAGGAATCGTTAGCGTTACTAACAATTGAATCCAGTGCATACATTTGTTTATTAATGTAGTATAATGATTTAACTGTCCTTGGTTTGCATAGTTTGAATATAAATAGGGATGTCCGAATAATCTATGCTTCTTCAAAGTATATAAATAAAATTTCACCATATCTCGAGTTATTCATGATGAGGGCTTAAAAGCCATTTGTAAACACTGCCTTTAAACTTTGATTTCTCACTAGGCATGAGAATCCTACTATATCCAGCTACTAACATTCTTCTGCCAGATGCTGCTTTCATTTTACCAGAGTGATTTAAGATTCAAGAGAAATCGACATTTAAAGTCATTGTTGACAAATGGCGTTTAGGCCGTTAACATGATTTACTCGAGATTTATTCACCAAAATTCTCCTGTATATTTATTAACAAAGCTGACCTATAGCCTTCACCTTTTTCACGTAGTAAATGTTGCATTTCCTTTTTTCCTCTTTCATAAGAATGGCAATTGAAAATAAACCGGATTTTCAATTCCGGAATATATACTGAACAGAAGAATTATACTAATTTCTTCAACGATTTTTACTGCAACGAAAAATGCACCTCTTCCGTAGAAAAATGGAACTCAAAATTCCAACAAAGGTTCATGTTTACTGATCATTCATGCTAAAATCGTGGAATTGACTTTAAGTTTGATGAACAAGGCCAACGCAGTAATTTTTTCTGCAAAGTTGCTTATAATTTATTCAAGAATAACTACACAGAATATTGTACAATTGCAAAAAAATCACGACAAAGAATTTCGATTTCTTTATTTTCATTGTTTGAAATTTAATCACCAACTATAGTAATTCACCAACAGCGTTGTTTAGAATTACGTGTGCTTACAGTAGCTAGTTTAGATTGACCTTCTCATACAAAAGTCAAACAAAATTGACGTACAAAATTCAATCAATTTGGTCGAGATATTGACGGAAAAATACACTGAATTTAACGAAAAAAATACGTTCCTTGAAAATAAAAATTTCCCGAAAATTGACGCAAAATTACACAAAAAAAAATCCCTGAAAATTTAAAAAAAATTACAGTTACTTAAAATATTTACTAGAAAATTTGCAACAAAATTCACATAAACTAAATACAGATATGACAAAACACAAAAAATAAAAATTAAATAGAACTAAAAGTCGGCACATTATTGAGATAAACATTAGGTTGGTAGTTTTCAAATCAATATGAGTGAAATGTTGTGTCAAATCGGTGTTAATTTGGTTGAGTTGTACGTTTATTTTTTTATTTCAGATTAGTGTAACTTGTATATCAATTTCTTGTCATTATTGTACAGTCAGCTTTTTGTCCATCTATTGTTAGCTTATTCAACATATTTTACAACCCCGAGATTTAATGCCAGAATAAAATAACAAAATAAAATGAAATAAAATTTAGACTGCTAAAATTACTGTTAGAAAAAACGTTATTATGTAGCAATTTCGTGTCTACTTTGTGTATTTTTAACTTTTGTGCCACTATGTTTTTATTTGTGTATCGAGTTTGTGGGAAAACTTGTTAGAATTTAGTGTGAGTTTTGGCTTAGTGTTGTGTCGTTTTCGTTTAATTTTTTTTCATACAGTCTTGTCACAGTTCTCTTCAATTGAGTTAATTTGTTTTGTAACATATGAAACATGTCAAGCTTATGCAATTCTTGTATGCATAGTGTGCAGAATTTGTGGCAAGTTTGTGTCAAATTGATTTAAGTTTTTTTTTCAATTTGTGTGAATTAGTGTTAAACTTGTGATAATTTTCCTGACATTTTTTTTAGTCAATTATTTCTAATTTTGTACACTCCACTCCACTTCACTCGAATAGTATTTCTTTTCATGTGTTTGTCAATTTTGCTGCGAATTTAGTGTGAATCGTGCAAAAATTTAAGTAAAATTTATGAAAATTTTGTGTCAATTTTTTTTAAATTAACTGTGAATCAGTGTGAAATTTGTGTAAATTTTATCGTTAATTGTTATTTCCAATTGTTGTTCAATTTTGTATGAGTTTTGTGCCAGTTTTATTTCAATTTTTGTAATTTTTTCATAAATTTGTGTGCTGTCTTGGTTTTTTAGATTTTTATTTTGTAATTTTGCCCTTTTCGTAAATTTTTGTTAATTTTTATTAACTTAAATTTATTTGTTAGGTTTTTTTTCAATTTTGTAAAAAGATTTTTGCTTCATGTCAAGATTGAGTCAATTGTGTATTTTCTCAATTTATGCAATTACTTTTAAATTTTATTTTTTAAGTTCGTGTACTAAGAATTTTGTATTCATTTCTTTTAGAATTATTGTATATTTTATGTTACTTAAATAACAATTATGTCCTTATCTTTTGTAGTTGTAATATTAATGTTGTTTGTTGTTTTCGCCATTACTTATCCTTTTTTTATTAAATTAATTACGTTATAGATTTGATACATATTCGAGTTTATCTTGTGTTTTTAAGCAAGTTTGAGGCAAATTTTCGACGATTTTATCATTTTTCCACTGGTTATTAACTTTTCAATTCCTAAAACTGTTTATTTGTCTCTGTGTTTTTTTTAAATTTATTTCTAGTTTGTTACTTTTATCATATATGTCATTTCTGCAATTTTTACGATTTATAACTTTTTTGACAATATTATGTTTCCGAAGTTTTTCTATAAGGATATATAGGATAGATATATTTTCATTTCCTTTAATTATCTACTCTCAACTTTTATTTGTTTTATTGTTTTATAATTCACAGGCTTGACAGTTGAAGGTATTAAACTACGAAGCTATAATTTTAAAATCAATTGACCAGCATTTTGATATTCACTATTCTGATTATATTATGTTGAAAGGTTCTGAATTAACTGTTACATGTTATTGCTTCATAGAACCAGCAAGGAAAAGAAATTCAAAAAAGGAAATTTTGACATGCAAGTTTTAGTTATAGTTTATTTAATAGTGTATATGTTTATGTAAATTTATTTATTTATTTATTTATTTCACAATAATAGAGGTATATCTACATAAGAAACAGTTGATTAAGGTGTTAACCCTTCTTTCTGTAAAATTTTTGAACTTTCTGTGGTACACCCGCCATCAGGTTCCATACGGTATCCTCGGATACGCCCGCCGTGACGATTCTCCATCTTCTCCTGAAATCATCGATGCCATTTGCTTTCTTCTTAGTGTGGAAGAGTTTCCGCTTAACTAGAGCCCAGTACTTCTCTATTGGGCGAAGTTCTGGACAGTTTGGTGGATTGGCTGTTTTTGGCACGTAATTAACCTCTTGTATCTTTTACAATTCCAGGACGGATTTCGCATAGTGATAAGCGGCCAAATCAAGCCAAAACTGAGCTGGAGAGTTTTGATAAGCGGTAGCAACCGCTTTTGCAGACCGCTTTTGAAAGTGTTGAGTTTCAGCTGTCATAAGTGAAACGTTTCAACGAGCCGTGAAATAATCAAAAATCTACACTGAAAGAAAAGTGTCCGAAATTTAACGTGGCCAGGCTTTATCATTCATTATCAACATTTGTTTTTAATAAGTCGCAATAACTGGAATTGTGACAAAATAATGACTTCGGGTTGGTAAAATTAGCAAAATCTGATTCTTTGAAATTGGTGACTGTTGATTAACATAACGCGCTTTCAGGACCACTTTTTCTCTCTTCAGTGTGCCTAGCTGGCATATTTGCATAGAATTCATAGAATTCAATTTTTTTTGTCATTGTGAAATCTTTTAGAACATTATCTCATGTATTTCTTGTATTTGTATCATTTTATTGTGTAGAAGGAGTTTTTCGGTCATCACCATGAGGCACCACGAACAGTATTGTTTTAAAGAATGATATGAAGAGAAAGTGTTGAAAGTTCTGTCAATGTACGGTAGGTTGGAAATAGAATAGAAGTATTGAAAATTGAGCGAAAGGGAATGGGTCAAATAGTACTCGAACCAAGGACGTTACCCTTTGCCTAACATCCCACTGCGGGGTAGGTCGAGGCACGAACGAATCCGCCACCTCAACAGGCAAAAGTAACGTGTTGAATCGCGGTGTCGACGGGTTAGACACATGAGGTTTAAGTCTACTTCTGATGTGACAAACCAGCCCAAGAAGCTGAAAATTAGGTAAACACAGAGAATAATATCTGTTGTGATTGCTCTATTCCTAAGGTCATTTTGAAATTAAAAAAAAACCGCATATATTGAGCCAAGACCATCCCACATTTTCT
>JASCZW010007120.1:0-88875 GCA_034211315.2 Aedes japonicus | reverse complement strand
AAAACAGTGTTCCATCTTACAAACATGACGCCAACATCAAATTGTTTCACGATTTGTTTGAAAATGCCTTTGGATCATAAAAAATACACCAAAAATGCTAGCCAACATAAATGTCTTTACCTTTTTGATGATCGATCGATGAACATTCGACTTATTAAGCGCGAAAAATAGTTTGACTATTTTAATTGTGCCCTCTTTCTGAACAATGGAAGCATGGAAGAAGCTAATCTCGAATGACTGTATTCACTCCAAAAGTGGCTGAAAATTGAAGAATAGTAAACAAATGAGGTTAACACTTCGGCAGCGCTGATGGTCATGTCGCAGCGGGCATCAAAAGTGGCGCTGTTCCATCCCACAAGCCCTGTCTACACAGAAAGGTATCGATTGTTCGCAGAATCGCAGAATGCGATACAGAAAGGTATCGCACATCTATCAAGCTCATTTATGTGCAGAAGCAATTGATGTGAATGCCATCTACCTATTATAAACGTACCGAGTCATATTGAAACAAAAGATAAGGAATTATTGGCTGAATATCCACCACGCAGACGTGCCTCTTTCTAATGGAAAATTAATTAATGCATAGGAGAAACCGACGAAGGGAGGTTTCTTGCGCTTTACAAACAATACGAATAAGAAACGCCGTCGGAGTAAAGATCGTTTCTTGGCTAGACTAATGCTCTCTCACGACATCCTTCTTGTGACAGCGGACTCGGGTAAAGCCGAAAACTGTCGTCGCTTCAGGAGGCTGCTAAACAAAAAATTTACGAACAGAAGCCGCTGACAAAATTGAAAGTTGCACATCCTATTCGGCTTACTACGTTTAGAGCGTGGTGGTTTCAGGAAAGCTGGCGCGACGTCGAACGTCGACGTGAACCGTTGTGGGAGAAATCTCATATGACATTTCTGTACCGTTTTCTTCAGGCGACGAAACATTTTTGTTGCCTCCTAACCGATGGTTTAAAATATGTTGCGACATAGATTTATGTCACTCAGAATGGCTTTGATTGTCGGCTTATTACTGCATACATATGATGTTTATTATATGGAATCAAATCATAAGAATGGATACTAACAACTTATCATCGAAAATAAACAAATAAATGCATTTTTAATCAAGCTTATCAAAAACATTCACAAACCATTTCTAAACTGTTTGAAACTGTCGGCAGAAATAGGGAGACATTTTTCTTTTTCTGTTTTCTTCCCCGCGTTTGCTCGAACTGTACACACAAACTGTTAGTAGTGTGCGGGCCTCAAATTTCGCAGCGAGAGAATGGGTTGCAACAAAAAAATTACATTTACCACCTCTGGATCCAATACAGCATTAGTTCATGCATGCGTGCCCTGTTGCGAATATATTTCGAGTTGGGATTTTTTCATTAACGCAGGTTTGGTTTTACTAGTGCTGTAACCAAATAAGCGTCTGTTTCTTGTGCAGAGGATGAAGGGTGAAGAATGAAGAAACACTCCTGTTCAAAATTTGACAGGAATTTTCTCCAGACTGAATCTACTGAAAAAAATTTTTCGTATTAATACATATGAAAGATCTCACCCGGGTTTATTAATTGTTAGTAATTGTTAGTGAGCATGCAGGTCCGTCCAGTGTATTTCGCATTTCAAATATGGTCATTTTGAACGCCCTGCGTAATTCAGAATTAGTTAAAAGCCTACACGACAAAATATGCAGAGATTTTGGCTCCAATTCTGCTTATCAGGACATCACGCAGCCTGGCCACCACCTTCGATATCAAAAACTATTGAAATATACTTTCAAAAAAGCCAGAAAGGTCAAGAGCCCTGCATAAAGAGGTAGAATACCTGACGATAATACCATAAAAATTTTCCCACAATGTTATGCGAATACCAAATTGGGTAAGACAACACCAAAATAGTACCTCTCAAGTATTCCCAGGTATCCGAAATAACAAGTTTTGTTATTCGGGAGGTTCAAAAATACCTTCCCGAGCAGGAGACATCAATATATGGAATACCTAATTTTGATCTTGATAACTGGACTTGGTATTAAATGAGCTCAGATTAAGAGGTAAAAATACCGAAGGATAATACCAGAAAGTTGTTCCAACAATATAATGTGAATTGAGGTAAGACAATACCAAAATAGTACCTCTCAGGTATTCCCAGGTATCCGAAATAACATGTTTTGTTATTCGAGAGATATTATGCTTGCAATTCTTAGGTATTTTGTTTATGTAGTTTACCTCTTTAATCTGAGCTCTTTATTACCAAGGCCGAGTTATCAAGACCAAAATTAGGTATTCATATGTTGTTGTGTTAGGTATTCATATTACTGTTGGTTTGAATTGGTCCATAACGTTTAACGTTACCTTGTCTCTTCAATCAAAAATCACCAGCACACTTTGTGGGTGGCTCCTTCAACATTACTGTTTGTATGAACCGGCGTTATTAAGACCTATTCTTCACAATGAAGTGGTCCCAATGAGCCAATAGTATCCTTATGGTTGATTTAAATTGCGAGCTTTTAAGCGTAGTAGTTGTTTTCGTAATGAAGTAAACCATCATCCTATTTTGACTAATAAGTGTATCATGTTCCTCAGCTTCCAACAAACCGAGTAATACCTCAATACATTTCAATTCTTTCCTTATTTTACCTGCATTCGGGCGAGGTCGTCCTGGCATTTATTTAATTTGGGATCACCAATTGAGGGTGTATGTTATTCCCAATCTGAGGTGACAGATGATCTTGCAACAACGGAGTAGCAACCTCAAGCGATCAATCATGCTCATGCTCTGCACAATGGTGATAGCCCTTTTCTAACTTATGGGAAATCTCATATGTTAGGAAAGAATTTCATCCGGCAGTAATCCAGCAAAAGACACTGCATTAGAAACAATTAGATTCAGATCACTATCTTCCTTAAACAATCACTTTGTTGAATGTAGATTTTCTTTCCACATACTCAAGATACTCGTGACTGGTCTACAGTTACTTTTCTTCTAGCTTGTAAATAGGAGAGCAAACCAGTTCTAAATCTTTGCACGTTTACTTTTGTTTGACACTGACCGTTTGCAATTCCTAAGCGGCTTTGGCGGCGCCATCGTGCACCTTTGGATACCTTGGCCAACGGCAGCCCCGACGAAGAAGGTGAATTATTACCCAGTTATTAAAAGGTATGTATTTCGATTTCAAGAACGAACACCCTCCTATGCGGATATATTGGCGGAAACGGAGTCGATTAAATATGGTGCTGCTGGATTGCTTATATTATAGGTTTTAAAACCAATTATGTGCCTTAAAGGGTTTTGTTCGAAGAATTTGAAATGTTTTAGTGTGGGCTTCAAGGTCCCTCATAGGCTTCGATAGATTTGATTATCTCCAAAAAAGGTTACACCCAACTGCTTCACCTAATTATTGCAATGTTTCTACGGTTTGCATTTACTTTTTATGAGCTATAAACACACTATTCGCAGATTAATCATAGCATTTAAATGCCATATGCTCCAACGATCGTGAATTGCCGCAACAGCAATAAAGATCGATTCGGTGCGCTCTGGAGCGCGGACATAAATGCAATAGGTGAAACAGATTTGACCGGTGACGGCCACACAGAGAGATATTTCTTTCGTGACTAAGAGGTGAAAAAAGGCCTAATTGTTTCCCAACCAAAGAATTTGCCTTTGACACATCCACAAAAATAACGCCCAGATGCCAACGACTAATTGCGAATTAACTCCTTGGCCTTTTGGAAATTATAACATTCCTCCTCGGATAAAGTTCTTGGAGGTCGCCGCCACTCACTCACTTGCCGATCCGATCGCACAGTTTGATTTGCTTTGCAAAATACCAATCCCCCTCCTTTGTTTCTAATGCACGCTCGACTATTTTATGGATTAGCGTAAAGGAGATCGGTAGGATAGATCCCAAACAACACACCCACCCACCTAGCTGCAACCTGCCTGCCGGCCAACCGTCAAGCAAGCATGTGTTGGGCCAGCTGGTCAGGCTTTGCGGCTCCCCCGAGTATCGGATTAGAATGAGAATAGTAGAACAGCGCCGCACTCGAGCCTGCTCTTGTCCAGGATCTTAGTTTTCCAAACCATGTGATCGTGCTCGCGTCAATAATGCTCCGACGCCTCAAGCTCACTCGGGCCGTTTGGAGACGTCGATCGCACCCAGCAGTTAATAAATACCTAAATAAGCGTCAATATCTTGAGGCTTGGGTTTGGATTTCGCGCGCTCGCTCAAACTCTCCTTCTCTCTTGACTCTTGGCGGTGGCTGGTTTGCTTGGGAGCCTTTTTCTTTTCCGACGACGACGACGACGACGACGACGTCGCTGAAAGCCCTCGGAAAAACAAAAGAGCCTACTTTGTGGCACGCGTTCCGCAGTCTGCTCTCAGACGCGATCCCGTACGGTCGCGTGTCTTTGTCGGTATTTGGTAGGCGCTGACGTAACGCTGTTGAGCTCCCCAGTTGTCGTGATCGCCGGAGTTGACACAAGTGAATCCGCACACAAGTAGTCCGAATCGATTTGGCAAAGGTGTGTGTATTGTGAACGTGGGGAGGGGTTTCGCGTTGGAGTTGCTCCACGGCGATTTCGTTGTTTGGTACTGTTCAGGTAGTGCGGGGAAGAAGAGTGTACCAATGCAGCGGATAAGATAAGGTGGATTATTTGATGCGATTGCTGAAACAATAGATTATGGAAACGTGACAAAACGAGTGCAATTTGGTGGTAGTTTGGAAAAGTGTTGTACAATTGAATTTAATTTTACAAAAAATAAAGTTGATTGGGCTTGGCTAATCAGATCAGCTGAATCGTCTTGAGACGAGGAATCAACACGGTAAGGTGCAGATGTAATGTGCACATAATTGACCTAGCGGGCGGTGGTCTCAAACGGATATCTGCTATGGACTGGGGCGAGGTGGGGTAAGTGGAGGACATTCGGCGTTGCTTTAAATGGTTATGACGAGCGAATTGGCTGTTGTGACCCGATTACGTTATAAAACCAGATTGGCAACAGGCTTGCAGTGATGGGGAGCGATAATGACAGTAGTGTGGATAACCTGGAGAAATACGTAGTGGGCATGCCCGATCAGAGGTGTCCGTTATCGAGTGTCGTTACATTGCTTGTTCCGCTTGGCGGCTGGAGAAAATGATGAACTTGTTGGATTTGTATGCTTGAAGTGCCAGGGTGTTTACTGATTATAAAATCATAAAAACCCTAAAATTTTAGAAATGCGTGCCTGCTTTAATAACTGGAGAATTTTTGACTGCATGAAGGCAGACCTACAGCTATGGGCTTTGAAAGAGTAATGCATTTTTCATGAATACATTGAATCATGCAAGTTCCATTGCAACTAATTTTAAAATGGAAAACGCAAGAATCGATTTACTATAAATTTTTAAACATTTGCAAAATTTTCCCAACACCTACTTTTCTCACATGGCATTGGTATGTAGTTATAGGCAATGTAAAGAGTGTGTTCAAAATTACAAAAACTTTGAAGAATTTACCCGTGGTTGTAAAAATTAATTTGAATGCTTTGCCCCGTCTTGCCTTAACATGCGAAACAATAATACACAAACCTCCCTTTTTGGTGTAGGATGACGACGACCTTATACAAAAAAACTAAAACGTGGGGTTATTCGAACTGTTGACTTAAAACTACTATGTAAATACGATTTCTCATTATGCGATTTCCTGCTGCGAAATTGTTAGAATCGGCACTTTCAAGGTCTCCAGTTACAGGTATACGTCGATTATATGTACACGACACTAATCTCTTCCAATACCGATTTCACGAAAATCACAATCCAATTGTGAATATCAACAAAAGCATTGTACAGAAGAATCGTTTCTCTTCATATTTATAGAAAAAAAGATTGTTGAAATGATTTGCCATGTACAAGCATTCGTCATTTGAAGAGCTTTATGCCATGTACCTATAATCGAGGTATGCCTGAAAACAAAAGGGAAATTTTATTCAAAAAATGTCGAGTTTAAATCAGTAGAAGCAAGAATCTAAAAAATCAAGAACAAAAAGCAGCAATCGATTTCCATGGTGGGAATATGCAGTCAATCTTTTCACTCGTTTCACATATGAAACGAGGAATAGATTTAGTATCGTTGCCACTAAAGGCCGAACTCGAAATAATTGCAAAACCCAGGTAACTAAAAAGCATTAGTATATGCATTAATTCAACCCTAAATCTGCAGTTCAGATGCTACAATAATTATACTAGCATTATATCAGCATCTCGTATGCTATCTGTTGTAAAGTTGGATTTCAAATGCTATATAAATGCTTTTAGCCTGTAATAAGCATTTCGAATGCAATATTGCATTGATGAAGCATTATCATTGCATTGCAGTAAAGCAGCCATATATTGGGCCATTGAAGGTGACTTAATTGCTTGATAGACTGCTGTATAGACGCTTTGGGTCTGCTTATTGGTTACCTGGGCAGTTACAAATGGCTGTAACTCTTCTTTTTCTTCTGGACATACATTAATAAAACTAAGCATAGTTTCTCATCATTTACATCCTGTGAATTGCGTAGTTTGTTGTGGTTTATTGCGGACATGATGAAAGTGAGTCAAGTGGAGATGCGTAAAGCAAATGTGTACGCTGGAAAATCTGGATTCCCATCGTGCTTTGGGAAAGATTCTGTAAAATGTAATCCAACCTTGTTAAGAGTACCAGAAAGGTTCAACAACCGGTTGACTGTGGATCTCAACCCGAGTAGGAGAAAATAACATATGAATACCTAATTTTGATCTTGATAACTGGCCTTGGTATTAAAAAGCTCAGATTAAAAGGTAAAATACCTGAGGATAATACCATAAAATTGTTCCAATAATGTTATGCGAATACCAAATTTAGGTAAGATATTTTGGTATTATCTACCAGACCAAAATAGAATTGCAAGCAAAATATCTCTCGAATAACAAAACTTGTTATTTCTGATACCTGGACATACTTGAGAGGTACTATTTTGGTATTGTCTTACCTCACTGTGGTATTCGCATGACATTGTGGGAACAATTTTTTGGTATTATACTTATTGGTATTTTACCTCTTAATCTGAGCTCTTAAATACCAAGGCCAGTTATCAAGTAATTCGTTCATGCTCGGGAAACGTGGAGCAGGAAACAAGGTTTTAGGATGATGTTGTTTTGAGAAGGAAATAATTTCTCATCACCATGAGGCTCTGGGAGTAGACAGCACTTTTTTTGCTAGAACAAAGTTGTTAAGAGAAAGTATTGATAGTTCCGTTAGCGCACGGCAGGCTGTGAAAATTGAATAGAAGTAGTTTATTGAAATTCAGCGGAGGGCATTGTGAGATAGTATTTCAAAAGGTTTTAAGGATAATTCGACCCGAAATATCAACATTTCAACACGTGATGTCTCAAAAAAAGTGGGCGTTTCGCAAAGCTACATCCAGAAAGTCGAGGCAAGAGCTGGATTACATGCATACTAGGTTCAAAACTTCTCAAACCGCGATGAACGGCAGCAACAACTAGTCAAGGGGATTTCCTCCCCCTTTCCTACCCTGCAGTATGGCAAAAGGTTATGTGCCTGATTCGGATACTACCGTTCAATGCCCTCCAATCGTTTGCACTCTTGTATCTTTCAATATCAAAGCCTGCCGTTGCCCTATACGGAACTATCAATACACTTTCTCTTCATGTCTATTCGTTCTAGCAATAAGTTACCGTCCACTCCTAGCGCTTCGCATGGAGATGAGAAATTATCTGCTTCTGACAAACTTGGATGACAAAATATCCAGGTCTGAACTAGTCAGCCATCATGGCCCACTTCGTGTTGGCTGGATACGATCGCGAAAACATTTACAAGATTCCGGCACTTCTGGAAAAGGGAGAGTCAATCGGCCGTTTTAGACGACCGGAGGATTCAACAGAAGCTCAAAACGTGCGTTGGACCGAGGTCGGTGTGACAGGCCGAACGGTCAAGTGTATTTGACCAAAATGGATATCCGTGTCGGAGAACCAAGTGAAATCCCAGAAATAACGGCTGAATACTCTGGCCAAAGAGATCTTCCAGGCAAAGCGGAACGTGGTAGTCGTTATGGTCATGGTGGTCGTTGGACTACAACTACTGGCAAGGCATAGGCTACTTCACCTCCCCGACAAAAGAAGTCAGCAGTGATGTGGAGTACATACCCGAGCAGGACCGAATGGCTTGATAACTGGACTTGGTATTAAAGAGCTCAGATTAAGAGATAAAATACCTGAGGATAATACCATAAAATTGTTCCCACAATGTTATGCGAATACCAAATTGAGGTAAGACAATACCAAACTATTATTTCTAAGGTATTCCCAGGTATTCAAAATAACAAGTTTTGTTATTCGAGAGATATTTTGCTTGCAATTCTTAGGTATTTTGCTTAGGTATTTTAACTCTTAATCTGAGGTCTTTCATACCAAGACCAGTTATCAAGATCGTAATTAGGTATTCATTTATTGTTGTGTCCTGCTCGGGTAGCGCAGATGAAGTTCCCAAAGAAGGTATTGCCGTGGCTCACAATCAATGAAAAGGGAATGCCACGTACCCTTTTCTTTTTGTCGGGGCTGGTAATGAACAGTGAGATCTACAGTACGAAGTGCCTCCCAGAAGTTGTCGCATTCATTAAAAAGTACCACAAGGATGACAACGAGGTGTTTTGGCTGGATCTAGCGTCAGCCCACTACACGCTGGAGAAACTGAAGTTTGTTTCCGGAAGGGAACCAAACGAGATGTGGATTTGAGCGCGATATCGACACTATTTGAGCTCGTTATTATAGAGCCTCTACTCTCCCGCTGCAAGCAAAACTTAAGTGAAGATCAACACGGGTTCACTTATTGTTATGATTTCATGGGGTTAATTTCATGACTTCATCGGGTTCATGGTTGGCCGTTCCACTACCACTAATCTGTTTTGTCTCACTTCGTTTATTACGGGAAATATGGCCCAAAGGGTGCAAACGGACGTCATCTATACAAACCTTTCAGCAGCTTTTGAAAAGTTCAACCACGACATTGCTATCACACAAAACACATAAGCTTGGAGTAAATGGAAGTCTCTTACAATGGATTCGCTCCTACCTCACTGATCGTCTGATGACAGTTGCTGTTGGTGATTGCATGTCCGGCGTTTTTCCAGCCACTTCAGGAATACCTCAAGCGAGTCATTTAGGGCCGCTGATCTTCTTGCTGTACTTCAATGCTGTGAACTTAGCCCCGTAGGCCCCCGTCTTTAGTATGCCCATGACCTAAAAATCTTTTCACGAATACAGTCTATCAACGATTGTCCCCTCCTACAACAGCAGATACAAACCTTTGCTCACTGGTGCAGCCTCAACCGTATGGTAGTTAATCTGGAGAAGGGTTCGGTGATCACTTTCGCTAGAAAAAAGGAGCCGATTCTCTTCGACTATAAGCTTCAAGGTACGGTAATCAAACGAGTTATTCTGGATTCTCAGTTGACGTACAAGCTTCACATCTTGTACACCGTGGACAAGGCGTCAAGGCTTTATTAATCGAATAAAGCTAAAGACTTCTCCGATATTTACTGCTTGAAGTGGCTTTATTGCTCCTTGGTGCGATCGAATCGAATATATTAATGGCACAAATAGAGTCGAATCTGTTCAACGCAGGTTTTTACGCTTCGCTTTGAGAAGGTTGCCATGGAAAGACCCGTTTCGTATGCCGAGTTACGAAGTCGTTGTCGATTGATCGATCTTGCACCGCTTCGGTTTCGTCACATCCAGGGCTCTCTTTGTTGCAGACATTTTACAAGTCCGAATCGATTGCAGCGCCATCCTGGAGCAGATTAACATAAACTTTCAACAAAGGGCATTGCGCAATAGCGTAATGCTGAGGATGCCAATTCGCTGAAACAATGCACTTGGTCCAACGATCTTCCAACTTTGGTGGTCACTTTGGAAGTGACTTTCTGGAAGGTCTGCAAAATACTCCTCTACGACGGCTATAACTTCTTCGTTTGATGAAAAATGCTTTCCACGATGGATTTTTTTTAAGGTGTGAGAAATGCCAGAAGTCGAAGAGAGCTAAATCTGACGAATAGGGTGGATGCTGCTACAATGCGTACCACAATTCCCTGATTTTCGCGATGATTTTTGAGCTGTGTGAGCAGGTGCATTGTCTTAATGAAACATGATTTTTTTCTTCTGCAAACCTGGTATTTTTCCCTTTTTTTTATTCAACTGGTACAAAAGGTCACAATCATAATCAGAGTTGATTGTCTTGCCAGTTTGGAGATAATCTATCAATAAAATTACTTTTCCAAAAAACTGACCTTAACACCTTCTTGGTCTGAACACGAACTCATTTCGGTGCCGAAGTTCCTGGTTCACAATACTCCTTGGCCTTTTGTTTGGATTCAGGATCATGGTAGTAGACCCAAGTCTCATCTGTAGTGATGAATCGACGCAAAGCATCTTTTTTATCGTTTCCAAAATGCTCCAAATGTTACTCAGAAAGTCGCTATCGAACTTGTTTTTATTGCGTCGTTAGCAAACGCGGCACCCATTGTGCATACAGTTTTTTGAAACCCAAAACTGTATGTATGTATGTATGGTAGCCACCATCCCCTCTAGCCCTTGGCTTGGATGCAGCTCCACTTAACAGCAAGATCAAATTGGGCCACCGATCTGAATTCGCACTATCGCTGTATGAAGGGCCAAAAACGGAGGGGTGGACCCGTAAGCAGAGACACTTACACGAAATCCACGGAAATTAAGAATCTCCTTCCAACGATATGATCCAACAAATCGAATAACACAATTCGCAATACTCATTAAGCTTTCTACAGGATGGCTTGTTAAGAAGGGCGCGTCACTCTCCCTGAAACTGTTGGAGTAGAACTCGCAGCACCACACTCGAATCGGTAGGATAAGAAATGATACTGTTTGTTCCCTCCTAGACTCAGGCAGTCAATCAAACCATCGTCCAGTTTCAGCTTGAATGATACCCTGGTGCTCCCTCCCAACCCAGTATTTATTATATTTATATAAATATAGATGTAATGTAATAATAATATGTTATATATGATTATATAGTAGAGCAAAAATTATATAAGGATATTTAGTTAAATTATGTAATAGTTGGAGTTCACGAGCCTATGATAACCATGTTAAACTAAATTAATTAACCTGCTGAAATAATAATATTAAGGCAGTAATAATAATATGCAGCTTCGTACCACTTTGTATCACTGATGGGTGACTGTATCTCTGGAATGTGAAGGTCATCTTGTTATTCATTGAGGTATAAATATCAATAAAGCATTCAATTGTATATAAAACCATAATATTATATAATTACGTATTTAATCATGATATATAGATATATAACCTTCTGGAATGAAGAGCATTTATTAATTTTGATTATTATTTGATATAATGTAATAAAATAATTATACCGGCTGGATCACCAATCTGAAGCAATTAAAATTTTATTAATTATTTTATTACTTCTTCCATAATATTATATTTATGATATGCAATTAATAATGATGAACAGCTGTGTTCCTCTGAACCGCTCAAATAGTAGTTGATGATCGTGTACTGAAATGTTAAGGTCATATTACGCCATTTAATGGAAAATATAATGAAGGAATTAAAGAATGAGTGGTCGAGAGAGTCGTCAACATTTCTATTAATGAAAATATGCTAGAGCTTGTAAAAAACATGCATCATATAATAACACATACTAGTATCTACACATCTATATATACATCCATTGCTACTTTCGAGAAGGCCACTCCGACGGTGCTAGATACAGGTGAAAATTGATCCCCATTCTTACTGCTGCTTCTACCAGAAGATGATCATCCTATAACCGCAAGACCTCCTCTCCTAAACTGTATGGTACCTGAGAGAAATTTACCTTTCTGGCGTAATACATGTAATGAAATATACAGAATTAGGCTATGAATAAACAATGTCCTGTAAGATAAAATATATAGTGAGGGTATATTGTAATATGAATTGAAAATTACATGTGTGCCGATTGCTGTTTTGTTGCAATTGTAGACAAACTTGCGCATCCATTATGAACCAGAAAATTTAGGCAATGTATGACCGCCATGAAAAAAAAGAATTTTAAATTTTAAATTATTTTGTAATACCTGACGACCTGGAAGACCTGAAAGATATGAGAATGGAAAATTATGATATGATGTACCGGTCGCACCCCCTCACTTCGCTATTGTCGGATTGACAACATTGCCCAGGCTACGCCAACCAGCGTCTCCATGTTTCAGCTGGCAGTCTTTTGTGATCATATGACTCGTGGAGGCGTGAGGTAGGAACTTGTGAGGACCAGAGGTCGGTCGCACCCTCCTGCCAAGTTGTCAACTCACCATTTGAAGCCCAGTTTTTTGAAACCCAAAACTTCAGCCAAAATATGCCATGTTGTTCCATGTGAGATGCCCCATGGTGTCAGCTATCACATCCACAGTTGATCGATAATCTTCCATAACCATATCCTGTATACTCACTATGATTTCTGGTGTTGATGCACTTTTTGGACGTCCTGAGCGTGGATCGTCTTCAACGCTTGTACGGCCTGGAACGGTTGGAAATGAATGAAAAGGCTTCTTTAATACTTTCTACCAGGGCCCTACATCGTCGAAGCAATAAAATGAAAATGAATCGCTTTTGTATTCATTTCACACCACGTCAATTAGCTTTCATGTAGTGGATAACTCTTACCTTCACCGATTCTCTCCCAATACACTTCCTGTCAAACGTGAGTAAGCTTAAATTCATTTTTGATCTAGCCACCGTCGGAAGAGTTTCAATCGAAATTCATGTTTGCTTCAAACGACGTGGTGAACGACCGTGAATCAACTTCGTTAAAATTGATTTGCCTTCATCCTCCCCACCCGAGCAATGGTTGGCGAACACAACGAAACATGCGTGCCAGTATTGCTAGAAGTATTGTCATTTGACGATACACGCATTGCTGTAACTTAGCTCGACAAAAAGCTACCCGAGCTAATAAGCGCATTTCTGTTTGATACTGCGATGACTTATTGAAATTGAATTTGTTGCATTTGCGTTGGAGCAATCGCGTGAAAGCAACTTAAATATCAGCAATCTCATATGTCATTTTATAAAATGGTTGATTATTGTTTTCGGTGCTACAATTTAAGTTTATCTGGTGGTACTGCTCTAGTTTTAAAAATAATGAATACCTTAGAAATGAATATGAATCTGCACGTATTGCATGAATTTCAACTGTCCTGTTTCATACTAGTATGATACCGAAGGTTGAAATAAACACCGATGAGTGAAAAGCTTAGTCGAAAATGTTTGTTTGAAGATTGATTTGCTGAAGCTGACTAAGAAGTGGCTGTCAAAAGAAGATAGTGTGTTTCAATTGAAAGGGATGAATGCTCAGCTCATCGTCCCACGACGATTTTCAATTGAAAGTGAAATTGTATGACCCTGCTTTCAACATCTCTGCATGGTAGCCATCCGTAACCGATAAACCTTCCAAAATGAAGAATTTAATTACTGCACGATGTTCGGATTATTCCATTGTTGGAAAATACACTACAGGCGTCAACTTGTAAACAAAAAATAAATTGACAGATCGAAAATTAAATTTTGAGTGCGTTCTTATGAAAGACGAATTATAAAATGGCGTAGAATTTTTGGTTTCGCTACTGCTTAAGGGTTTAAGGGCGATGTCGCTTTCAACAGTTTTTGACTAACCTAGTAGTTTATTTACTTGTTAAGTAAAATGCTTTTCCAAGTTTTGCTTCTCACGGATAATGTGTGATTAGTTGCCATTTCCCACGTGTAATTCCATTCCAATACCTTATCTTAACCAGCAAGGAAGCAAGGACTCACCTGAAAAATAAATCCATTCCATTAGAATTGCCGTGAAGTACACCAAATGTCCCGCTAGACAAGCCAAACCCGGCTTTTCAGAGTTATTAAATTTTGATTCCACTCGATTAAAGGTTAAGATTTTCAGCTCTTTTTGTTTTCTGAGCCTGAATGTTTGCTTGAAAATTTGAAAAAAAAAAAAACATTTCAAAACTTGAAGTGTTTTGACCCTGGACGAATTTTAACTGCATTTCACAAGAACGTTAAACTACACACCGTTAAAATCAGCACCAAAGATGAAAAACTAATAATGTTCTCACAAATCGCACCTGAAAGCATTTCTCACTCCGTGCGGTTGTTCGGTGGCTTACTTGGATCGGACGGTTGAATTTATTTCTATAACATGCCATTCGGTATTTTTTTGGCGATCAAAGCATACCAGACGAATGGAAGAGGAGGCGAGACGAGCGAATAGAAAACAAAACAAAACCTTGACTGCTGCCAAGAAAAAAAAAAGTTATGCAAAATCCGCCCGTCAGCGGCGCAGTGTCTCGGGTGTGATCGTTTTTCAAGATCAACATTCATTTCCAGCTACCGGAAAATTGGATTATAGAAGAGTGAACTTGAGCGTAACGAAATGGAAATTTTTCGAATGGTTCATCCGATGAGTGACGGTCACTTAATTATATTTCCATCATTCTTGCTTACTGCTACCGTATGATGAACAAACGGTCGACTAGAAAAGCCTTTTTTTCTCATATACATGACCATTAATATAATTTTTGAAAACTGCTGCATCCGGTACCCGCGACAGGGTCAACCAAACTATTAATTACGCTAATCGGTCCATAAAACCTCTAGATTTCGTTAATCGTAACACCATAGATTATCAAGCAGGCTTTGGCGTACTACCCGTTCGTTTCCACTGGCGCTCGTTGAATGGGGCGCGTGTCAAACTTGTTCACTGTATGATTTACTCCGAGCACAGTTCTTGCAATGGAGTTGAAATGAGCGGAAAAAAAACTGTGCTCGTATGGAACCTAAAGCATTTAATCAAGTGATTGAAAAATGATTGCTTTTTACACTGGGCATAAGTACCACCTTCTCATAGTATAAATAACCTTGCTCTCACCGACCTACCGCAACAGCACAGTGGGTGAAATCACCTATTTAGATATCAGCATGATTGATTCCTGACAACAATACACCACGTGACGATGAAGACGGTGACGACCTTGCCTTCAGTTTGACTAATCGAAGGGCCTCCATAAACACAGGTCCTAAGATTTGTGTTGCCACAGAGTGCGTGACTTGCAATCTGGATCAATATTATTCTTTGTTTGCCCAGCTCAATACCCAGAAAATCGATTTTGACATAGTTTGCAACATTTTCAGTGAAAAATGCCACCGCGAGCGGGTTTAGAACAACCATAACGCAAGTGACGAAACGAACACTTTGCTGATGATGGCACGATGGTGAAAAAGAAGCAATTAACTCTTGAACAATAGGTGAAAATTGGTTGAATGCTATTGACTTATCTAGAAACGAGAGCGTGTTAAAACCATGCGCACATACACTACTCACCGCCTGCTATAACGAATATCGCGAAGAAGTCAGACACCTCGAAGTGACAGAATTAGTCTAGACGGCTTGTGCCTCGTACCACTCGCTGGTTGACTGGTTCTACAGCTATGTTAATAAATGCTTTCATTTAACTCACGAGATGCAGTTGGGTTGATCAGTTTGAACGTGAAATTCAAAACATTGTTGTTTTGACGAGCAGTCAGCGTTTGGGAGTTAGCGATCAACTTCCCGTCTACAATCAGCTACATCTACCTTGAAGTGATTTGTCTTAGCAGAGGTGCAAAAAAAAAAGGTGAACCATAAATAATGGTTTCAATTTAATTAAGTGTCGATGAGAAACTGCTACTAGTGGACACGATTGCGCTGGGAATAACCCTGAGAATGAAATGTCAATCCTATCCGTGGAGGGTGTTCTGCTGCATACTCTGTTGTTTGTTAGCCTGGTTGGTTGCCCAATGCGGTATCGGTAGTTGGCGCCCAGAGATGTTGACATTTGAATCGAAAAAAGGGGATTATGCAACAAGAAGTCTGTCTACTGTTCTCATTGTGCAGGGTAAGGGGGGGAGGGGATGGCTAGATTTGGACGGTGAATGTCGACCAGAATGTACTGACAATGGCCCATTCACGAATTGAATGGTTGTAGTGTACTGAAGGTGGAACTTGTTAAGCTGAATTCTTTTTATCGCAATCGTGTAATCTCTAAGTATGTATAGTAGGACGGAAGGTGTTAAATCCAAGCCAACTGTAAGAATTCGGAACACGAATGGAGAAAGAGTTCAAAGCATATTAATTTCAAATGGAGCGCGAGGACGTCACTGTAATCTAGTTTCACGCTCCATTAATCTCTATCTTTTTCTTTTCGTAAAAGCAGATTTCGAATAATAAACCATGTTGTGGTATCATAAACGTATTATTCACATTTCATATGGTCACGCAATGCATTTTGAAACATCTATACAATGCACAAGTTGCGTTTGGTAAGGACAGAAATACTGGAAATACAGACACACACTATTTCGTATTCAGCTAGCGAATGAACATGATTCTGTTTATGTTCATTCAGCATGCGTTCAATTTCACCTTGGCTTCAGATCGACAGAAGTGCTCACCTAGATTGGTTTGTCTCTTCCTCGAGTTTCATGGCTTGACTTCCTCAACAACATGAATGCTCCGGAATAAAGCGAATGCGACCTTAGCAGGCTATTGCACTATCATACGGAGGGTGATCACAGACTCGGAAAATACGGGAACAATGCGGGAATCCAAAATCATCGAGAAATATGCGGGAAAAAGTCGGGAATTTCGGAATGAAACAGTGTTTTCCTGCAAATCCAGCATTGCTGAAGAAGATAGCTCAGTGCTGCATGGATGGCGGGCTGTCAACTGAAAGGCATTCAAGGAAGCGACTTTCAGGGATTTGCGAGCCAGCTCTGACTTCCAAGTCCGCAACATCGGTAGCTGCAGCTAGCACGTCTTACACAATTCCTTCAAGGAGGGGCTAAGACACACATATTGGCATGTGGATCAATTTCTGCTGGCTTCGATCAGTCTGTTCAAAAACGCACCGCTTAGAAGACCTGGCTACACGGCTGTGACAGGTCAGGTTTCGCGATCCAGAGACCCATCTCAGAATGCCCTGTTACTTATATCCATTCCGATGTCACTTTCATTAACAACAAGCCCCGCATAAACACAGTACAAACATCAAATGGATAGAAGTACTGTGCATACACTTCCATCATCAAATTATATTGTTTTACGTATTTAGCAGTATCGTTCAAATTTAGTTATAATCAGATAGATCTCACCGAAAATTGTTGCCTTCATTTAAACGACTTCCCTGTGATGCTGAAGGATGCAATTATGTTCCGGCACAAAAACAATTAGTATTTCGCGCACAATCAAAATCACACGTAAAAACCCTTTCGAGAAGTAATTTAACTTTAAAAATCACTATCACTGTGCAACGAAAGAAAAAGCATAAAAATACCACGTGGTGATGAAATTATATACCAGCCACTCACGCGTACATGCACATCAATTTCATTCACTACGTCTTGAACAAAGCACACTGAGATTTTATGATTACACTGTTTGTTTAAGTTGAATTACGAATAATAACTTTTTTTTTTTTGCGAAAACGATGCAGCAAAAACAAAACACGGCAGTTTCAAAGCACGGCTTGCTGCGATCGTCCCTTAATGTGAAAATCGGTTTTGCCTCTAAATCGGCAATCAAGAATGCTAGATAATATGCTGAATTTTCCGACAAAGACGTTTTGACATTCGGCAATGACTGTCGATCTTTTTACTGTGGTTTTTTGAAGAAGCTACACAACAAATCTCCTTTGACATACCTTTTAACGCGTTACGTCACCTGCATTAACCCTGATGTTATAACTCCCTTCACGGATATAGCTAAAAATTGTCTGGAAACGTTCGTCGATAAAGGCTATTTGAGCACTGCAGATGCTCACAAAGTGAAAGCAGAATCTGAGCAGCTGTGCTCAATACCGTCTTCAACGACGTTGCTTGTCGGATTCCAGAGAAAAGAAGAGACAAAATTTGGCTAGAACTGCTTAATGATTTCAAAGAGGAGCTGCCAAATTTGACAACATTTGACAACATTTGTGAGAAAGCAAGGATTTCAAATACATCCAAAGTGTCTAGTGATGAACCAAACCGAAAAGAGTTTGGTAGCTCAGAGAATTGTCTACAAACTGTCAACGACGTTTGTCACGAAATCCTCCCACAGCGCACGTGCATCATTTTGTACTTGAAAACCTCGAATTCTTTACTATTTTTCTTCGATGTTTATGCTTCTGGAAACTTGAAAGATCAATGACTTTTATAGAGCGATTCTTCTCGTTTGTAAAATAAAAGACCAAAGCAGGTTACTCAATACGCAAGAAGCCCGATTTACGGCTACTATTCGTCAACTGCCTAAATGAAGCAAGTCAGAATTTTAAATTGAACAATTTCCTCAGAAACTTCAAAAATTCAGATTTGTACCGGCTGTCATTCATTATTTCACAATGGCGATCGTCCCTGGATTCCAAAGCAATAGTCACGGCTAAATACCGAGGGGTATATGTACATATTGGTACGCGTAGCGTCAATCAGTACAGCTACAGTATCGTAAAAGCGAACAATTACAACACTTCTTCATCCTAGTTTTTTTACACTCATTAAACGAGCTTTTGCCTGCTTCTCAACTTAGTGTTCTAAGCACACTTCCACAGTTATTAATTGAGATCTTGCTTTGCCAATACCAATGCATGAAGTTGTATATTGTGTGTTTTCCTTAGATAACTTAAAGTGTCCCTACAGAAAACAATTTTTGCTCTAACTTTTTTATTTCAAATTTCCCAACAAAGTTGCTTTCCAGATGGGTTTTCGAAGTTTAAAAGATGTTACATTTGTACTTTAAATCTTGTCGATATCTTTTACCGTTAGCGAGTCATTCACGATTTTCTTATTAAATTACGCCCTTTTTGAATGAGTTTTACTTATTCTAAAGAAATAACCTATCTCCAATGCAGCTGAGAAATATGTTTCTGTCTGCCCCAACCAGAGAAATCAACATTTGAAAAAGTCCTATTTCTTTAAAAACCATAATAACGTTTGTTTGACATACGATAGCGACGATTTCAGTACATCAAAAATTGTATCTTTTATTGTTCTAGAATTACTGGAAACACAGTTTTGCTGAGAATTTTTGAATAAAAGTTTAAAAAAAGTTTAATTTAAAAAAAAAGAGTAAAATAACAGACTTTTATAGGGATACCCTAAGCTACGTAGGAAAACTTGCTCTAATTCGATAATTCAAAAGGTACAGAAAAATTTGTTCAACCAAAGTTGCTTAAAATTTTCTCATCTATCTTTTCCGAAGAATATATGCCTTTATTTCTGCAAACAAGAAAGGTAGATTTTCGACTACTCTGAAAACAAGGACCACCCTAGTTTAAATTCATACCAAAAGAAGGGCTTTATAATTAGAAACAACTTTGTAGTAAACAGTTTTGCTCCTAAACTTCAAGCTTAGGCTGAAAATGTATCTTTCCATCTAAATTCGCATCTTGGACTGGACCAGTGTGCATTGACATCTACAAAATTTAATTAACGCTTCACAGTAGGCCTGGCCGCATTAGTAATTGTTTCTTTTTGATGGGGGCGACCCCGACGTAGTGGTTAACATCCATACCTCTCACGCCAAAGTCACGAGTTCGAATCTCACCACCGGACATGCTACGAAAATACCCAAAAGGGTATTTCGAGTTTCATTGTTCTTGACGGAGTTTTCTTAATCAGAGTTAACCTCACCACATTGTGGGTCGGTGGTTGAGAAATTAAGGAATCTCTAAAACCTTTAACCGTAGAGGCATGGCAGACAGACTATTTGAGTGACTACAACGGGAAATTAACCAGCCCAGAGTTCAAATGAACCAGTCTAGGCTGAAGCCATTTTAACTCAGTTTTGAGTCGTTTTTGTCTCACTTTCGTCAGAAGTGGAGTCACCCAAATTTGAGTAAATGTAGCAGGGATTCACATGTCGACAAATCATAAAACATCCATCTGGATATTTACTCAAATTTGAGCGATTCCACTTCTGTCAAAAGCGGCTCAAAACTGAGTTAAAATGGCTGGCAGTGTGTAGCTTAAAGGGAGACGATTTTGAAGAATAAAGTGAGAGAATTGCGAAGCGCCATAATGAAAGGAGAAGAAATGAGCTGAAGCAATCAGCATACTATTATAGTTCGAAGAAGTACTATGGAAACAAATAGTGGAAAACAGCTAAACTAGAATATTGCATTAAAATGAGAAGGGAACATAAACAATCGAGATTAAAGTAGAGGAACGGGTCAAAGTCCACGCGAAAAGTCTGTTTGATATGTGGGTCAAGTTTTGGATAATGAATTTGTGAATTAAGATTTTGAAAATCTAACAAAGAGAAATTCTCTCCTCTCTCGTTTGCTTTCTTTAATACCTACACTCAGTAGCAATAAACAAGCTGAGCAAAATGTTGCTCTCAAAAAACGCCATGGTTGACCTTGTGTAACTTTGTCAATTATCAATATTTTTGGCTGAAAATTTTCCAACATTATAATCAATGCATAGACCTCATGTGGCAACATTTTATGTTGATAATTGACAAAGTTAAAGAAGGTTGAACATGGCATTTTTTGGGAGCAAAATTTTACTCGGCTTTTTTTGCTACTGAGTTTAGATCGAAGGTAAATAAAATCTGAATCTTAATGTTGAATTCGCCATATTGAAAATAAATCTCCTGAATTGTGATAAACAATAAGCTTATAATGATTATGAGGATGATATTGACGATGAAGATGATGATTGTGAATTACTACAATGCATTGTAGCCTGTAGCACTGAAAAGCGAAGAATTGATTTACGTAATCGCAACGCGGAATCCGTCGGAACAGGACAAGTAATCTCCTTCCAGTGAAAGGAATCTTGCTTCCTTGCTGGAACTAACAACAATATAATCAAGCCCTGGTGATAGATGAAGTCGAAGCACCTGCTCTCATTCTACGAAATGTTAATGGTTTCACTTTCACTCGGGTGCCCTGATGGTCCCTCAATCCATTGTATTGAATATTTAGTTCTAACATGGATTTCGCTTTGCTCGTAACAAACGTCAATCTATGTTATTACAACGAATATTTTTGTATGGTTTATTGTTAAATGTTTTATATTTGTCATGGGGCACAAACAAACTATATTTTTCGCCTCGATGATGATGATGGATTTAAAGTTTTTATTTTGTTATTGTAATTTAAAGTAGTTTTCATTTTTTGTGTAGTCTTCAAAAGTTTGAGCCTCGCGCGCAGTATACAGGTATAAAGGACTTCTTTTTGAATTTACAAAAAATATTGACTTTTGATGCTTCAGAAGATGCCATGAAATAGTAGTGGGTAGTCTGGCTGATTGTCGGGGAATTCTTTGTCAGTTCTGTTGTGGTTGAAAGTAAAAGTTTGACTAGGGCCGGTCCAAGATTTTTTCGGTTTGGAAATATTCTCGATTTCCCTTATTGGGGATATCCTTGGTCAGCCCAAAACTAAGGTGGCGGTTCCATTAGTGTTGAAACCTCACTCGGTAGCGGGCAAGATAGGATATTGGATTGTATTTTGATATTGTCCTTATACAGGATTCTGTAATTTGAATTGTAATAGTATTTTCTGATCGCTGGGTTTATTTGCGAACATTTGTGGTTGACATCAATAGCTTTTCACAATTATATCGCTGTAAAGCAAATGAACAGTTTTGGAAGAAGTTTATATCTGTAGATACAATTAGTTCGTATTTGGTTTTGCATAACTGGTTGAATTGTTTTAAATAAATTATCTAATAGATAAATCGTCTAGCTCAAACCTTTGTAGGGGTAAGTGGCGGGACCATCATCATCATCATCATCATCATCATCTATTTTTAAGTTAACCACCGGAGTCGCTAGGGTTTCTAGATTCAGCTATGGGTTGTCACGTTAAAATTGCAACACAAAGCGATTGCCAAACGTCTGTTTTATTCTAAGAAAAAACATATTCCATATGTATATGTAGAGATACATACAAGCCCTGGAAGCTGATTGTAGTCAAGCAAACCTAATAGCTTCTGACTTCCACGATAAATTCCAAAGTATATTCGCCCGCGGTTCCTTTAGACTGTATATGTGTCGTAACAAAACAGACATAACTCCTCATTTTCGCAGGAATCAACATAAGCCCATCGCGGACACGGACTATTCCAAACGAACATTTTTCATTGTTGATTTTCGTGTAAGATTTGAAAGAAAGCGGCCACAGCACATTAAACCTTTGCCTGTTTGGTTATAACGCAGTTCTCGATTTGAAAGACCACTCGAGTGCACGTTCATGCACATGTGCACATGTATGACAGGAACCGTCATAATCGTCATGATAAATGAACGATGAACCAGGAAACCCGCTCACAAAGAGGTGACAAATAGTCTTCATTATTGTGGGCAGAGCGGCAGCGCTATCGATTAAAGTGACAACCTAACGTTAATTGCGCAAAACAACCATGGACGGCGCGTGGTCGTTTGGCCGATTCCGGCAGCCGAGAAAATTAAAACAAACATGCCTGATCACTAGGATTGATAACCTTCACTCATCCGTCAAGAAACCTCCCAGTTGCCTAGGGTACCGTGACAATCGCTGTTACATTAGTGTACGCTTTTCATTCACCGCTGTCGCTAGATGACACGTTTGATAAACCATTTTCGGTTTCATCGATCAAAGCAATCGAAAGAAGAAGAAAAAAAAACATTCGTTTTGTTGGTGCATTGGCCTGAAAATCGTAGGAAAGACATCGATGCGGCTGCAAGCGACGAACCTGAAACGAAGCAATGTAACGCAGCGATGCTTATTGGATTGATTCGTGTCAATAAACAATCGGAATTTGTTCGACTGACTAGCGGAACGGAGCAGGCCCTTTGAACAAGACTACTATGATTAGTCACTTAGTATCGAGCGAAGGGAAAAAAGAAAAGCCATAAATCATACCCGATCGGCCCTAAAGGTATTGTTTAAACGATGGTAGCTAGTTGTGCAGCGGCATTCGGACCGTTATTAGCTACTAACGAAGGGACCTGTTTGAGGTCATCTGCTCTATCGTGTGGGTAGAGAATTCCCAGGCTCCATTAGAGTGAAGTGACACAAATTGAGGGTGTGCAATACTTTCGGTGAGATAAATAGCCTACAAAAAGAACAACTCGATTGATAGAGAACAAAAAACGGTCTACCTTTGGGGCAACATCGTGCGAGATCCATGACTTGCTGTCAGGCTTATGCAATTTTCATTATTTTATATGCAGACATGCATTACCTCGACAACCAGTGGTCAGTAAAATATCCTATCAAGATTGTTAAGTTGTTTTTGCTCGTTTTACCAGGTTATAAATGGTTGCAGTGGACATTTATATTCAACGGATAATAATATTATGCATGTTGAAGTTTCGCTATTTGTATTCAATATAACCAGCTGTCCTCATGTCTTCATGTCTATTGGCTGCCAAATATATTTCGTATTAGAGAGCAAGGTCCTGTTTACTTTTTCGGTCTTGAAATCAGACTATTTAATTCAATTCCATGTCAAAACTATGGTTTTGGCACTTGGCAGAGTTGGTGATGCTCTTTCGTCTACCGAGTGCCACCGGCTGTCAATCAACCTGGCTTTGCGCAACATTTCTCACGACTCATTCATCGTAGGCCTACTATGCACGATTTACCATTACGTCTTTTCCTCTGAATGGAAGATATTCAGTCTGACCTCTACGGCATCGAAGAATGGCATCTTCCCTTTCGCTCGTCTGCCATCTAAAAAAAAACAGGACCACCTTCGGCAAAGCAACCTTTTTTTTTAGCAAGAAACGGGTTGCTTAAGTAAATGCCATTTTACGATCAACAATTCACTTTCATCGGTCCTGAGAGCGAGCAAGGTTTTCCCTTTTCTCGCGATGGAATTGGAAAAGCCGTTTTTCAGCATTCCCTTATCCCGGGGACAGTTTTATTTTTTCATGGGTCCAAGTGGATGCTCAGTACCGTTCGGTCACGACCACGATTCGGGTCCAATGACCTTTTCGCGTGGCTGGGTTGCACATTCCGCCGTTTCGTCATCATCGGTTGGACTTGAAACGGGATGGCTCGAGTAGCGAAAGTGTAAACATAACACAACACAAGCCTATATCGTGTGCTGCGTCTTGTAGTTCAATGTCGCGGTTTTGGCGCAGGAGGATGATGAGGATTTACCTTTTGCTCGGATGTACGCAGGCGTTTGGTTGAATCGACCATGGAAATGAGTGAATGGCATGCGTCTGGAAAATTGAAAAATTGGCGTTGCATTGGGACGAGAGAGTGAAAATGTCAGATGGAATCGTGAGTGGGTAGGTCTTAACCTAAACTGTTTTGCTTTAATTACGTTAAGAAATGTGTTCTCTAAAGGAATGGTAGTTAGTTTGAAAAAATCAAACTACGTTGGGAAATAAGTCCAGTAAAGCAGTAAAACGATATTGGACTCTTACTATATAGCCGTAAAATAATGAACGCAACGCCAAGAGCGACGTGGGTGGTAGAATATTGCTAGATTGTTTAAGAACTAGCTTGTCCATTCAGATTGAATTCGACTAACGTTCTTCTAGGTTTTTCTTAAGTCATTTATTTGTACAGGCTTAATAGCATCAACTTAACAGAGTCATGTTCTCATCTTTATATACATCAGTCATCTCGACATCAAAGTTAGGGTGGTAGAACCGATTTCTTGCAGTCGTCTCGAGGCTAATAGGAATAGCAATTTATAAGGAGGAAAGATGGGCGAAAATGTAAGGTAATGTATCCAAAATTATCTAATGAATCCAAAATCATCTAATCATAACTACTTAACTTTTGGTATATACATTTTCGAGAAGAAAAGGCACAAACATAGATATAAAAAACAACTGAAACTAAGACTAATGTTAGCCAAAAACACACGAATGAGTTCCTTTAACTCCAGATCAAGTAGAGCCAAAATATATCGAATTGGTACATTGGGTTGTCTACCTCGAGCCCAAATGGAATTATAAAATTAGAACTGTCTCCACGATGCTTAGCTCATGACCAAATAACGTAATCGGCGTCCTGTTAACCTTTTCCACATTCACAGAGATTGCTGTCGCTCAGCCCAAAACAATATAAATGAGCTTCTAAAGAACAATCATTACACATGAGTCGAGACATCACATGAATGAAGTTTCGACCCACATCAATCCCTCTAAACCAAGATTTTTTTGACAGCTTAAGGTTGATCTCATTTACTCCATTTATGCTGTCAATGACTGCTGACGAAAAATTCAGAGAAAAAAATCGTTGAAAATGATTTGTTGAACCTACCATTGCGCCAACCTTTGCAAGCGAGTCCGCTCTCTCATTGCCTCCTATCGAACAATGACAAGGGACTCATACAAAGATGATGATAAAATAACGCGAAGATAAAACCCTTCGAAGCTCCTGTATGTTCATGAAAAAAGAGCCTTACCGGTCTCGTAGAGCGATTAGCCTCTATAGAACTAAGACTATCCATAAAGTTTTAATCCGGTGTAAGTGAGGCATTAATTTCCAGCGTAAAGTGTATCGCCGCTAATTCAGCTAGATATACGGAACAAGGTCGCACTCATCCTTGCCCCGAACAGAAAGCTTTTCAATAATACTGAAGAAAAAAAAACAAACAAAACAAAATTATATTCATTTTGAAGGATGATACGAAGCAACTTGACCAAAGAGTCCAATCCTAGTAGCCTGGTATAAGATACGATTGGATTTTTGCTGGTGCTCAACCAATTGAACCTTATCAAATTGAATGAACACTAGGAGAAGCCATCGCTAACCTCGAAAGATGTGCAACAAACGTTATTCTGGTGGCGAGGACATCGACCAGCATGTTTTCTAAATGGAAGAGATTTTCGACTGGCGCCAGGAATTGGACTAATATCTGCAGGTGGCCATGGTTCTACGGAGCTTATCGGAATCATTTGACGCTTTGGCCACGGCACTGGAGAGCAGAGCAGACGAAGCTCACTCTGGATCTGGTAAAATAGAAGCTTGTAGATGAGTTGTCGTAGCGTCGTTCCGGAGCATGGGAGAATCCGTTCTCAAAGCAAATATGAAGAAACAGAAGATAACTTGCCACTTCTGTAAGAATCTTGGACGGAAACAGAACCCTGGGTGAGTGTCGATTTTGTCGCTGATCGACTATTTCAACTGCTTTTACGTTGTGTATTTTCTGAGAAAACAAATCAAAGGTACTTGGCCAACACGGCCAACTACTTTCAGTACCGTTTGCCTACTAAGCATTGCAGAAGATCCCGATCGAAATGTGGAGCGGAATGAAGCAGGATTTAATTTGAATGAAGATTTTTGGATTACCAGCGTACGTTTGAATTCTCCAACATAACAGATTATAACTGGAAGCAACATCAAAGAAGCTGCTATTTACGCACAGGGCGTGAATCCTGAGAACGAGAGCTGATACGTCAGCAATTGTAGTCACGAAGCCGTTGGCATGAGTCAAACTGGAACAGTTGCGGAAAAAGATTCGCAAAAATTAAAGCAAAATGGTCCAAAAATCAGTTGACTTAAAGATCGTGAACATCTCATACCGCACGTTCCGGTAAGGGTTTCTTGAAATTGGTTGGTCGTTGGGAGCATCTACTCTGGAAATGTTAAGTGATACTCCTTCTTTTTCCTTTAACGGTGTGAACATGGACACTAACTCTTACTCTAGCATTAAAATGCTTATGGTTATAGCGCCATTACTCGCTTTATGGAAAGCGGAAGCAGTAAATGCAAAAGTCCTTTCCCTTTCAAAAATTTGAGAATACCTAAAGCCAGTTGCCTTTGTTAAACACCGTTGATAGATTTTGGTTAGGTCATGTGTTTAAATAAGAAAATATCAGCATAGCTATCTTTAATAAACGACCGATTGCGTTTGTTTTGTAGCGGAACATTGCAACGCAGGTATTTTTCTAATGGGTTATGGGCTATGGCTTAGCATAAAGGGTGGAACGGTCAAAAATTGGTCAAACATGATTAAGTGCACATTGATTAGTTTATTATATAAATGAACAATCTTTATTTCTTTTTCAAGTTCATCGTCTACAAAACACAGGAAAATTGTTTGAGTAGGCTTCCGATTTTCCAAATGAGAACTGCCGGGCTTTACGTTTCACACCTTCAATCAAGTTTTGTACTGCTGTTATAAAGGGCGATACGGTCAAAATTTGGTCAATATCAACTTGACGTATTTCTTTCAATTTTGCATTTAAAAAACCTGAACACCCTTCATTTTGAAGGTGTGTGTGTGTAGAAAGTTGCTCCTATTTTGATTTTGGAATTCACTCTTCCGATGTCAAAATGCCGTCCAAGCAAGAAGAGCAGCGTATCAAAATTTTGCTCGCGCATCGCGAAAATCCGAGCTACTCGCACGCAAAGTTGGCAATATCGCTAAAAGTTGCCAAATCAACCGTTACAAATGTAATTAAAGTGTTTGGGGAACGTTTGTCGACAGCCAGGAAGTCTGGATCGGGGGGAAATCGAAAACCGGAAGCCGCTGAGACGACAAAGAGAGTTGCCGGTAGTTTCAAGCGAAACCCTAACCTATCTCTCCGAGATGCCGCAAATAAGCTGGGTGTATCGTCTACAACCGTGCATCGAGCCAAAAAACGAGCCGGACTATCGACTTACAAGAAGGTAGTGACTCCAAATCGCGATGATAAACAAAATACGACGGCCAAGCGCGATCCCGGAGGCTGTACACGACCATGCTGACGAAGTTTGACTGCGTGGTAATGGACGACGAAACCTACGTCAAAGCCGACTACAAGCAGCTTCCGGGACAGGAGTTTTATACGGCAAAAGGAAGGGAAAGGTAGCAGATATTTTCAAGCACACGAAACTGTCAAAGTTCGCAAAGAAATATCTGGTTTGGCAAGCCATCTGTACCTGTGGCTTGAAAGGCAGCATTTTCATAGCCTCCGGGACTGTCAACCAAGAAATTTACGTGAAAGAGTGTTTGAATAAACGTCTGCTGCCTTTCCTGAAGAAACACGGTTGTTCCGTACTGTTTTGGCCGGATTTGGCATCTTGCCATTACGGTAAAAAGGCCATGGAGTGGTACGCCGCCAACAACGTGCAGGTGGTTCCCAAGGACAAGAACCCTCCCAACACGCCAGAGCTCCGCCCAATTGAGAAATACTGGGCTATTGTCAAGCGGAACCTAAAGAAGACCAAAAAAACTGCTAAGGACGAGCAGCAGTTCAAGGCAAACTGGCTTTCTGCGGCGAAGAAGGTGGACAAGGTGGCTGTACAAAATCTGATGGCAGGGGTCAAGCGTAAGGCCCGGCAATTCGGATTTGGAAAAGCGGAAGCCTAACTAAATATTTTTCCTGAATTTTATACTAATTGAACTTGAAAAAGAAATTTAATTTGATTTTTTAAATAAACGATTTCACCGATTTACACGCGTTTTCCCTTGACCAAATTTTGACCGTATCACCCTTTATCCACCTTATTCGATGCTGAACGCTAATTTGCCTTGAACTGTTTTTGACGTTCTCTTGAGGCTTGGGGCTCTTCACGAATTCCCAATATTTTTCAATTGGGCGCAGTTTCGGCGAGTTTGGACGGTTTTTTCTCCTTGGATACGATATGCACACTATTGGTGGTATACCATTCCTAATCCATTTTCCCGTAGTGGCGAGAACCGAGGTCTGGCCAAAACAGCACGGAACAACTATGTTTCTTCAAGAAAGGCATTAAGCGTTTTTGCAAGCATTCCCTTACATAAATATCCTGGTTGACAGTGCCAGTTGTCACGAAACTTTCGCTTTTTAGCCCACATGTGCAAATCGCCTGCCAAACCAAGTATTTTTTTCTGGAACTTTGACCTTATTTTTTGCTTAAACTTATCTTGAACCTTTCCTTTTCCGGTACCCGTATAAAACTCTTGACCTGGGAGCTGCTTGAATTCAGCCTTGACATATGTTTCATCGTCCATTTCGACGCAATCAAACTTGGTCAACAACTTACGCGCTCTTCCTCTGGCTGTTGTGTTTTACTTATCATCTCGATTTGGTGTCACTGTAACCTTATATGTTGAAAGTGCGGCTTCCTAGTTTCGGTTTTCTCCTGATCCCGGCTTTCTAGCAGTAGTCAGACGTTCTCCGAACATTTTTATAACATTCATCACGGTTGATATGGCAATATTAAGTGATATTGACGAGTCGGCATGCGAATAATTTGGATTTTGCTTATGCGAGTGCAAAATTTTGGTACGCTGCTCTTCTTGCTTCGACGCCATTTTGCCAACTGAATAGAAAATGGCAAAAACGAAATAAAGTCAACGCATTCACCTTCAAAATGAAGGGTAATCAGTTTTTCAATGCACGATTAAAACAACTACCTCATATTTGAGTCGACAAGGTTTTGACCGTTCCACCCTCTAACTAAGTGAGTAAGTATGTTAGAACATAATTAATGATTCGCATTAATTAGTAAGTATGTTAGAAAATTCTATTGAACACTTTTTTGAACGCATTTGGTGGCTTTGAAAAGGGTTGGCCTTGAGTTGAAAGTCCTTCTCCAGCGTCCCAAAAAGTAGTTGGCAACGCATTACCTCGGGCTGCTTTCAGTTTCACCCGATAAACACGAGCTCGCTCGGCATCGGTACACGGTGGTTTCGGAGAATTTTCCGTATGTTCGATCTCAATGCGCTTCCGAAATTTGCGCATAAGGTTGGTATCGAAACTATTCTCACCTTCACAGTTTCTCGAAACTTATTTCATCCTAGAAGTAAAACTCCATCCAACGCGGATCAAAACTTAATAGAGTAATTATTCATAACAGTGCTAACTGGAATGTGCAGAAAATGTTAATTTCGGAATATCATGTTCGAAAACGTTGTCCGTGAAAGAGAATTTCTTGATACTTGCCGGAACGCAACATAAAATTTTCGAACATCGATGGACACACAAAATATATTTATCTTTTATTTTTTTAAATATAATTACTTGAGTAAACATACAAATGAAGCACATATTTTTGCATAACTCGAGAACTAGAAGTTTCTGCATAACTCAAGAACTAATCAAGCAAATGGAACCAATTGGCATGTGGGGTTTTGTAGAGGCGAACAATGTTTCTATGGTAGTCTGCGACCCCTCCCCTTTCCTAGAAGGGGGCTGTCGTACAAATGAAACAGAAATTTCTGCATAATTCTTGAACTAAGAAAACAAATGGGAATATAGTGTCATGTGACGAGACCTCTTATTTTTTGGTAGAAGGGTGGGGAGGGGTCTCATATAAATGAAACACAAATTTAAACCAAACAATTCTTCGTACTGTTATGAAAATTTGTATGCAGGGTTTTTTGGGACCGGAAAAGGTTCTTATGGCGGTTCGAGACTCTTCTCCCGTCTGAAAGGGGGGAGGAGTTTAGTTTAGTTTAGTTCGAGAACTAATCAAGAAAATGGAACCACATTTGGTAGGTGGAAGTTTTTGAAGGCAAGAATTGTTTCTATTGTTGTTTGAGCATCTTTTTAAGTTATGAGCGTTTAATTTGTAACGATATTTCGTGACAGTCGCAATTTTCAGATTTTCATTTGACACCCTACCTTTACCGTAGTTTACGTCAAAATCTAGTAACTATAAATTAATAACTATCACCAATTTTCTGACACTGAAAACCTAGCAGCTTCCTCAATCTTTCTTATCCATAAGTGGAGCACTCACATAACTGCATTGCTTTCCATATCCGGGAGACGTAGTGCCTCTGAATAAACATACAACACCATAGACGTTACAATACGTCGTCAACAAAATCTGGCTTCATTTTCAACACGCGATCAGCGATGCACCTTTTCCATGTCGTTAGTATTAACCGATATCACAAACTTATTTTAAGGAAAATTAATAACCAAACATGACGGCGGATGAATAGCACACCCACTCGTACCCAGAGCCTGCTTCGATTATACCTAACCTAATGACTATTTCCAAGTTGAAATCGAAAACTATGAAACCTTCAAGTTTTGCGCTGAGCTTAGTTCAGTTAATGATAATCGTTAATCAAAGCTTCGATTGACGCGTAAACATTCAAAAAGACAACCTATCGGCAAGACAAGTCAAATTTTACATCTCAATCGACCCTAGGGTCGAAGAACAGCAAAAGCTTATCATACTAAACTTGATGATAAGCCAATGCATATGAACAACGAAAGGAAGTTAAGGTATGCGTACAGCAAAATCCATCCAAAAAAAAAATACAGTAAAAATTTATTCCAATTTATTTTCGAATCAGAGAGAATTAATCATAAGAAGGTTTAGATTGACAATACATACACATAAAACAGTGCTCGAATTTTTCGTTTAATTCTATCCATACAATTTTGCACAGTGCCCTCGACCACTTGAATGGATGCTTTTTCACACTTCTTAGCAAGATCTTTCTCATTATTGGCGTTTCTTTTCGATTTTTCAAGATTTCGCTTCACTATTGCCCAACATTTTTCGATTGATCGAAGTTCTGGGTTGTTGACGTTGTTTTGCGCATACTATTCCTGGGTCCTTTTTTCCATAATGACAAATCAGGCCAAAACAACACAGAGCACATCTGCTCTTGGATGAAAGGTAGTATACGTTTCTTTAGGCACTCTTCGACGTACACTTGCTGCTTTATTGTACCTGTAGTTATGAAGACATTGCTTTTCAATCCACAACTACCGTATACTTTCAATTCACACTCGCCTCATCGTATACTTTTTAGTACCTTCGAGAAATATTTGGCCTTAAAATGCACTGGTTTTCTGCTTCTCGTTCCGGTTCAGGGTTTCAATTATCTTAAAAGACATGTAACCGGCGGCTGCGAAAGAACATAACATTTTGCATTGCGCTGCAGTTTGAAGTACTCGTTTCGCTAACCACTGGATCCTGGTTTCCGAACAAATATCAGCCGATCCCGGAAGCGTTTAAAATTCCGTGTGATTTTTCTATCTCATGATGTGAGATGTGACGCATTTTCAAAACTTTTGTGCAGCATATTTTCACGCACTTTTAGTTCCTTCGATTTCATTTTCAAAACAACACTCAATTGTTAACGAAACGTAAACGTTACAAATGCAACAAACTTTCGTTAGCTGTATTTCTATTATCTGTACACTCTCGTTTCTTTTTGCTCATTTTTTGAGTAGAATTGTATACTATCTCTTTTTCTCTCGCAAAAAATACTTGGAAAAAGTGGATCTACTAAATTTTATTAGACTTACGAAAGGACATGCAAGACGCACGACCACTGTATGTTTTCACTTTAACATTGTTCGCATTGGTTGGAAATCTTCGAAGATATCAAGAAAAAAAACACACACAAAATGCGATTACTTAAGGTGAAACTGGAGAGAGTTCTTTTCCTATATGATTTATAGGTTAAGTTAATTGTAATTTCACGATATTTGAGACTAAAAATCCAAAACAAAACAAAGCAAACAACGCTGAAATTGCTAACCAATAGATGCTCCAGTGGAGCGAATGATTCCAGAAATTTTCACATCTGAAGTCGTGGTACTATTTGAGCTTTGTGCTCAGAAAACTTCGAAGTGAAAGGGACTTGATCCAGTATGTCCTTAAGTCGGGTATTCCTGATATGACCTGAAAGAATATTCTCGGATACGTTATAATCTATGTTGACAGCATGCTCCACAATTTTTTCTAAAGACTAACTCCCAAATGCAACACCTTATCGCAAAATCAAGGACAAGGTTTTAATACTCATTGATTTCGGTCCCGACTATTTCCGCTTCTCAATCAATCATCACAAGTGTCAGACAACCTTGACCGTTATTTGCGGAACCTCGCCACTGGCCTCAGTCGAACTAAAACAACTCCGCCGCAAGCCACACTTGTCAAAAAGTCGACACAAGTACTCCGCCATCCAATTCTCCAATTACGAGGTTCGCCTCAGAAGAATGCATTAGTCACACGACCACCAATGGTTATTTCCGCACTCCACACATTATGCCCACATACTCCATCCGAATGGCGCTCACCCTACTTCTAATTGACTACCGGAACCCGCGAGCCCCAGCACACACAGACACACAAATGCATGGGTGATCAATTCGATTATGTATGTTAAAATTCAAATCGAACCGGCGAAGAACGCCGTGGCCAATCCTTTCCTTCTTGGGCCTGCGCGATGCGAACGAATCCAACAATGCGCTCGCCTTGCGCGTACGTGAACCTAACCTCTTATCCTTGGAACAGATTCCGTTCAGTAGCGCACTGTGTTATTTAATTGAAAAGTAACCACTCACACAGAACACACAACTGATTTGTCCGAATCCGAATCCACAAGTGACCGCGTGACGTACCTTTCAAACGCCGAGCCAATAACAACGTTCTTAGTCTTTCGGATCGATCGAAGCTTTAATTGACAGCTCCGGAGCGGGATCTGTTTTTGTCTGTGAGTTTTCCGCTTCGGACAGGTTAAAAACAGTAGGCGCTGCTCTCTTGTCAATGAGCCATTAGCAGCAAAAAAATAAAACAGAAACTAGGTACTGATTAAGTCGATTGGTAGCTGTGACCACTCGGAGTGAATGCGCAAAAATCAAGAAAAATACGGAGATAATTAGATCCGCGTGGTGATCTACCTGCTGCTGACGACAGTTGACACATGCTCGATTGAGGTTTGTTGTTGTATCGCGATGGCGATTACGATCGTCGTTTTGGGAGGTTGTTTTGATTGACATTTGGCTGCTTGCTCTTGTGCGGGGGTGAATTTTATCCTCTGGGGAGAATTGTGCATTTTCGAATTATAGACTATTCAGGCAAGAGCGGTGCTCGGTCTGTCAACAAGTTACATCGGTGCCTTTCACCTGGTCTATGACTCTGGTCTAGATGCATGGGTTGCTTAGTTTGGATCGGATCATAGTTCGCTGAGCTGTGCGCTAGTTACAGCGATTGGCGACACGGTTAAATCTCAATGTTTATTTTTTTCCTATTTTGTGTTGTGGTGGAGGGTAGCCAGATCGGACTTCCACGGTTCGGGGGTAGTTGCTAATTCATAGGAGTGAAGGGGGTAATTCAATAATATTTATTGAATTTATTTAAGAGTTTAATTCGCCTGTTTCATAGCGATAAAGAAAAGTCAGAGGCCTTTGCGCATGGTTAATTTGCAAGAAACGTGCCCTCGGCAAGGAGGTGAACACCTAAGGCGGTAGGGGAGTCTCGAGCATTTACCTGACATTTTGAGTCTAGTACTCAGGTCGTTCTAAGTTATAGTCAGTGAGTGGTTGGCTAAGTAACAATCGATAGGTTGCTGCGATCATGTCAGCCACATGAAAATGTGCTCCCATAAAACAACATGAAACTCTGTGCCCTCGGTGGAGCGAGCCTGTGGAGTTTAGCCGAGTTACGTACAGAAAATGGTGCAACTCGATGGCTTTGAGACCAGTGAGTAATGGTTCGCATAGGACAGAAGAATAAGATTAGATTGTGACTATAAGGAATTTGAATATTCTTCCTACGGTATTTGGAGCCTTGGATACCCTTCACTTGTGACCGTGCATTTACATACTGGACAGCGTAAATGTGGCTATTATGTCTTTGCTTCGGCAACAGTAAATTGATCATGACTCACTTAGATCGGTAACCATTGGGCTACTCCTCTAAAAAAAATTGGAATACTTACATAGCTAGCCAATTTCCCACGCTTCAATTAGTGTGAATAGACACGATGCAAATTGCTTTCGGTCCGAAAGAATTTTTTTGAAAAGCTCACATTGCCACTATTTACATGCCATTTTTTACTCACCTGTTGCTGCATTCGTCTTAGCTCCGTGCTTATACTCCATTGTGAAAGGTGTCACATCCAGTGATGCCAATGCTTTTAAAATTTTTTGAACCATTTTCAAAGATATGATGGCAAGCAGGGTTAAACCTGGATTCGAAACTAGCATTCATTGACCACTACGATACAATAATTAACAGAGCTAATAACATGCTGGCATTTATAAAACGCTTTAGTCATAGTTTCAACGACCCTTACACAATTAAAACATTATACATTGCTTATGTGAGGTCAATACTGGAATATTGTAGTGTAGTCTGGTCACCTTTTTCAGTTATCCATGAAGAGCGAATAGAGTCTGTACAAAAACAGTTTTTATTGTTTGCATTACGTAAATTAGGTTGGGAAAGATTTCCTCTCCCACCCTATGAAGCTCGCTGTAGGCTTATCAGTATGCAAACACTAAAACAACGTCGAGAGTTTGCAAGGATTTCGTTTGTTAATGGCATTGTTTCGTATCGCATTGATTCAGCAGAGCTATTATCAAAATTAAATTTTTACATACCCTCCCGGCAACTGCGCAATCGAAATATTTTTATCACAAATCACTATCGCACAAACTACGCTAAATTTGGACCTCTGAATCAGATGATGGCTACCTACAATTTACATAGCGATTCAATTGAATTTACAATTACAAAATCCAAATTGAAGCAATACTTCAATGCTATACGCTGAAGAAGAACACGCCATATGAATATTGTGAACCAGGCGTTGCTTAGTCTAATATTGTGTATTTTATATCTTCGATTATAACTAGAATTAGGAAAAAAAAATGTAACAAACGGTCTACTTATGATTGACGACAATAAATAAACTAAATATGATCTTCAATGTTTTCAAGAATTATGTTTTAGATGAGTATCGGTCCAACTGTGATAATATTGCTTCGGTAATTTTTCATCTTTATTACTGTCGAACATTTCGAAGCTAACAGGATGCATCTACTTCTCACCATTATGCGCGGACTTTCCGCAGAGACTTGCAGAACATGATATCGTTCGCATTCAACCCTCTAGACACCTCGACAAACGTTTGAGCTCATTTTGGTTTGGTTCTTCTATGTCCGGCGATTCTCGGAAACATCACACTTATCCTTGGCAGTCACATGCTGGTTTCCTGGAATCTGATCCAAGTTCACATTCACGTATGTCTCGTCTTTCATTACGCAGCAATGTGATTTCGTTAACTTTTGGTCGTAGAACTTCCGGGCACGGCTTTTTGCGACCGTATTCTGTTTCTCGTTACGATTTGGGGACTTCTGAACCTTAAACGTACGTAGTCCAGCGCTAGTTTTGGTATTCTATACGAAACTATTGCTCACATGCAATATCAGCCACATCTCGAACTGAGGCGTTCGGTTTCCGTTTAAAGGCTCCAGCCACGCGTTTGTGATCGTTCTCGTTGACATGGCGGCTTTTTTCGGATCTTCGCTTCAGAGTGTAAACAATACATCATAAACTATGTCTACTCATAATTTCAATCCATCTTACCCAACGAATCGAAAGTTAGAGCAATTTGAGTGTGTGCGGATTTCAAACGGTACACCCTTTAGTGTGCAGCTGGCAAATAAAAACCTGAAGTAACTTTTACCATTTCTACCGAAGTAATTTAGACAACAGCTGACATATTAGATTTTCTTGCTGAAAAAGTGACAGCCCCATTTAGATTACATGGGCAGGCGTTACTAATGTTACGAATTTTGCCCTCCTCTTCAGCTTAGCAGGTTAGTAATTCCGACAGCAAAAGCATTACTTGACTGATCCCATTCACTGACAGCTGAACCATACACTGAAAGACATTCTTACGTTGACTCAGACCACTCACGCGACAAAGTTACAAAAAATATCTCCGGACTCGCTTTATGCATTAAAATAAGTTTTAACATATGCTCAATAATTGGAATGAACTCACCAAGAACCAGAACCAATTAAATGATGAGTTCTATGATTTTTCAGATGTTCTTGATGTTTCGGAGGTCTTTGGTACGATAAATTAGGTTTTGGCAACCTCTTACAATTACTGATATTAAATAGCAGCCGGGTGGTATAGATACAGCAAGGATCGGATGCATCATCTATTACCGGTTTATTAGGTTTTTTTTAATTGACCCCCGCTACCTACAATTATTTGCAAGCTTTTGAGAGTAGGTTTTATTTATTTCCGGCGCACACTCGAGGAACTAGTGCGCTTTCTTTTACCGGGGGCGTGTACTTCCGGAAATCCACTCTCATCGGCTACGTTAGAATCCAGTTCATCAGAAGACAAAATCAAAAAAGGATTTTCATTTTGAGCGGCTAATACACGGAAAAAACCGTGCCCAGATCCGTGAACTGCAGTCATGAAGGATTTTCATTTTGAGCGGCTAATACACGGAAAAAAAACCGTGCCCAGATCCGTGAACTGCAGTCATGAATTCGAGAATAAGCAAAAATACACCGTGAACTGAATCACGTTATCATGAACTAAATAACGCTTAAAGGGAAAAATCCTGAAAACGTGAACTAGTTTACTTCTTTTGTGTACAGACGATGTTTTGTGACTTTACAATTTCTGCATACGTCTGGTTGGAGCGTTTTTGTATGGAGCGCTTCACATTACCTACTTTGTACCTAGGGCAGTTATGCGAATCGTGGAAAGGCTCTTCGCCACAGTAAGCACACTGTTTTGCATCCTGTTGGCAAGCATCCTCTAGATGCCTTTGGTCGCATTTGTCATAACGGGGCTTCTTGTCGCAAAAAGTAGCCGTATGTCTCAACTGTTGGCACTTGGTACAATTAAATACCATTGGTACAAAAAGGCGCACTGGAGAGAAAAAAACATGATCAATTTCAACTAAGTTTAGAAGAACTGATCCGGCGAAGGTCACTTGTAGCGAGCCCGACGGTGAATCCGTCTTTCTTCCATCTACCTTTCTTGATGCTTGTAAGTTTGTTACATTCCAGAATGTCACTGGCAGACGAAACAGTATCAGAAAGCACGCCATACCTTCCATAACGTCTTCACACGTAAGGCTCGCTGCAGAAACCACAGCATCTATCTCCACATCTCGAGATGGGATGTAGACGTAGTACTCGGCATTATAACCTACGTTGCTAGCAATTTCATTTGCAATTTTATACGTATTGCAGTAACTCGCAGTTTGTTTCGGTTGATCTGATGAAATTCGGTCCCCGAATAACGACGCGTCAAATTTCTTTTAATACCCAGAAAGTCTAGGGCTTTCACTTTCTGCCGAAAGTAGACAACCCAGGGAAAGGAAGAGGACGGCTGGTAACAGTGCGCCCTAAAAACTTCTTTGGGAGGCAAGAAAACCCCCATAAATCATCCATGATAAATTAAATTGAATAAAAAAATAATTAAATAAGGTAAATCAGATTTTTTTTTTGAGCGACCCTATGCAAGTGATTCTATTATATATATAAAAAAAAGGAATCTACTAACCCGGTGTCTCCACTAGCATTTTCTATCTTGACAGATCTGTCTTAACATATAGCAAATTACATGACATTTTTTGGATGCTGGACTTTGCTCAAACAGATTTGTTAAGACATTTTAATCAAATTGTTTTATTGCAATACACAATCCCGAAATTTTTAGAATCTAGATGCTAAATGACGGAGTGTCTGATTTTTTTTAAATTTTTGATTTCGTCATGTTTATTTAAAAAAATGTCTGCTTAAAAGTATAGCCTTTCTGTCAAAAAATATGTTTTAACAGTTCCGTCTCAACATCTAACATACGTGTCTCCACTTGCCATATTCTTTGACAGTGACACAAATTTCAATTTTTGAGTGAAGAGGAAATCGACTTTTAGAGGATATTGCTCCTCAAACCATAATGAATGTGTGATTTTAAAATAGTGATACTGCTCGGACTATTGAAGGGATCTCCTGGATCGGATCGCGAGAACCTTCCAGAGACCCATTTCGCGAAATTACGCAAGCAGATCACAGGATTGTTTCGGACTGCCCTTACGAACTTTCAATTGTTGTATTCACTAAGTAAAGCCTGTCCATGTTAAATTTCATGTTCAGGAGACACTTTTCTTTCAGTGTAGATTTTGAATTATTCCACGGATTGCCGAAACGTTACAATAATATGACAGCTGAAACTCTCGACTTTATTGCGTGGTACATTCAGTAAAATGGCGTCGAATAAAGTGGAAGTGCACAAACGCATTTCGTAACGAACGAAACTAAAACTAACGAAAAGTACCGTGTTTTGTGTTAGCAAATCATTTGACCAGCGCTTGACTGTGGATCAGAAGTATGCTCCCGAGAAATGGACAAGAAGGTGGTAGCCGTTATTAATCCCAATATTTCTGTGTGAAGTGTGGCTCGTAAAGTTGGGAAGTCATAATCATAACTACAAAAATGAAGCAGAGGCAAGGACTGAAGGCGTACAAAGTGAAAAGGGTGACCAACAGTGATGCCAAGCAAAATTTCAATGCAAAAAGTCGTGCTAAGGAGCTTTACGACGAAACATACGTACTCGAATACTTTAAACAGCTTCCGGGTCTGGCTTTTTATAACGCAATGCAAAGGAACGCCGTTGCCGACCATTTCTGGACAAAGAAGGTGTCCAAATTCCGGAAGAAGTATTTGATTTGGCAGGCCATATTTAGTTGTGCTCGAACACCTAAAAGTTTCATCTCTAGCGGCCCTATCAATAAGGATGTGTACCGGAAAGAATGTCTGCAAAAGCGGTTGCTACCGTTTTGTCAGAAGCCACGACTCTCCAGCTCTGTTTTGGCCTGATTTGGCCACTTGTCGCTATGCGAAATCCGTTCAGGAACGGTACTAGGTACAAGAGGTCCAATACGTGCCAAAAACAGCCAATCCACCAAACTGTCCAGTATTTTGCCCCATAGAGAAGTACTGGGCTCCAGTTAAGCGGAAACTCGTCGAAACTAAGAAGAAAGCAAATGGTACCGATGATTTCGAGAGAAGGTGAAGAATCGTTACGGCGGGCGTATCTCAGGATATCGTACGAAACCAGATGGCGGGTGGACCACAGAAAGTTCCAGAATTTTACCTAAAGAAGGATTGACAACTTAATCAACTGTCTCTAATGTACACAGATAAAAAGAAACATTGCATTTTCTGCGTTATCTAATGCATCTAAATAATCTTTCATACAACAGGCTGAATTCAGGCGTTATTTGGCTTAAATTTACATGAAATATCCCATTATATTCTGGCAAACCTAGCATTCCCAGGTTTACCAGAATATAATGGGATATTTCATGTAAATTTGAGCCAAATAACGCCTGAATCCAGCCTGTTGTATGAAAGATTGCCAATATTATTGTATGGCACTTGAAAATTTGCAAACAATTTCGTTGTTTACGTCTCTTTTAGCTTAGATTTAAACGAGGGGATATTTTACACGCTTGTTAAAATTAATTATTTTTTTCTGTGTACAGAGATAAAAAAAACCACAAATTGTCTGTGATATCGAATGCACATAAAAGGAATACTGAATTTTGCAGAAAATAATGAGATATTTCATGTAAAATTAAGCCAGATAACGCCTGAATCCAGCCTGTTGTATGAAAGATTGCAAACAATTTCGTTGCTTATGCCTTCTTTGGCTTGGAATTAAACGAGGAATTTGCTGCTATTATTTTGGTGCCCGAAATTCAACGTGGACAGGTTTTAGTAGTAGTATGTTCCACATTTACTGTTGTTTTGTTTTGTGCGATACAGCAATAGTGTTTCCTGGTAACGTTTCAGCAAGGTATTTACAATTGATTTTATGAATGAAAGATACTTTGCGATCATTTCTCATGACCTTATCAAAGTGAGGGTGCACAATATGTTCCGGTCTCTTACGTTCCATCGTCGTTAACTTTTGAACGTGAGTATCAAAACTGATGAAACTTTCATCACTAACAAAACTTCCTCCTAAAGGTGCCACAGAAATTAAAAAGAAGCGCCCAAATGTTTAGTGGATCAAGCATTACTGATGTTGAAATGATGATTTTCGTTTAGTTGCCTCGAAATTGAAAACTTATTGTCATGATAGATTTCTTTCACGAGGATCAAGCTTCGTTTTTCTTTCTATTTCTGAATTTTGCAAGTAGTTTTCCAAAACCAAATGTCTTGGCAACTCTGATCACACCATTGTTGCTATGCATCATTGAACCATCAATGGTTGCTCTGTTTTTTTCCCCGCTCAACGAAGTTGATTATCTAATCGTTCTGCGCCTACTCTGTTTGTTATCCGTAGTTTTTCATGCCGGGGGTGGCCTGCATTTTTTTTCTGCCTTCAATTGAAGGAAGTAACATGACCTGCTCCAACCGTTCGTTGCTCAACACACTGCTGACCACCCGGGCTCCGGCGCATACGACAGATTGCATCTCACGTGACGGGGCATTTAAATGTATTTATATCTGCATCGGTTGAAACACCCACCGACCGGCAGGCCAATTGGTCTAGTGCAAATATATCACCGCAGGCTTACTAATAGTCCGCTGATGGGCCACAATTACCTCACGTTCGCATCGTCGACTGACTTTGGGCTTACGCGAGGTGCTTTATGATCACTGCAAACAACATGCCTGCGAGAGAAAGTCCTACACGGGTAAGGCCAACTGGTTGGTTGTAATTGAAACCGCTCGACAGCAGTGTTGAATGTTTACTACAAAAAAAAGGAAGTACCTTCATGGCCAGCAGACCTGTCTTGAACCAACTACAACCCTGACATGGCCGCCGCCAGGCCCACTAGACGAGCATCGATCATAACCGTTTTCCTTAAGACATCATTTCTCGTTACTCTACATTTCTTTTTATGTCTTCATTCGTCTTGTGCTTGACTTGTTTACCACCTTACTTTTCGCACCAACTAAGCATAGCTTCGTAGCAAGGGAAGCACGTGACCTTGTATTTCAAAAATGTAGCCAACATTTCCTGACCATGAAGCGATACAACCACTTTCAATGGGCTGGAAAAATGGCACATACCTACAACAACAACAACAGCAAAAAAAGTAAACACAACATTACAGCATCCATGCGCGATGCAGTTACACTTTAGTCTTCAGGCGGACATGCGGCGCAGTAACGCAGACAGCGACTGGCCTACTGAGACCCCATTTTTAGCTGTTATTATTATTATTTTTTATATTAATCTGAGCACGACCCGTCTGACCAGGAGAAAATAAAAACACATGCAACCGCGACGACTATGGCGCGATGGTTGCATAACTCTGCTGTGAATTCATTTATGAGCAAGCACGAAATTTGCGAGATAAAAGATTAAAGCCCAAAGCCGTCCGAAGAAAGTTGAACCAGTTTGGATTTTTATTTCTTTATAAATGGTACCCTCATCCCCGCTAGTGTGACGATGGCTTACGTAGTTTTCAGTTGGGGCAGGATTAATATTTGGCAAAGCGACCGCGACTGGCTTCTAATGTTTAGTTGCTGACTGGTTTTTATTTTTATGGGCGTTAGATGCGTCGTCGCATGGGACGTTCAACCCAGGGTTGTGCACAGGCAAGTATATCTAGGGGAGTATATGGTTTTTGCGTCGAATCCGGCCGGAACATGAGGTAGAGATGCAAAGCTAGCAAGATGGTTTGACCTATAAGGACAAGTATTATAAAAATAATTTGGCATTAAATGGTGAAAATTAAATCTGGTATACGCCAGGGCTGGTAGCGGGTCACTTTTTAGTGACTTGGTCACTATTTTGAGTCTAGTCACTAAAAAGTCACTTTTTGCATCCAAAAGTCACTAAAGTCACTATTTTTCGGAAAATGGTCACTAAAGTCACTATTTTCGCACCGTCGATTGTAAAAAAGATTTAAAAAAATCACTTGTTCCTATTGTACAATAGTCAACAAAATTAAGTGATCTGACCATACTACATAAAAGTCGAGAAGTAAAGCTATATGCCCTGGCGAACGCTGTCCCACCTCTACCTCAATTGAACTTGTCAAATGCAGAGCGCTGGTCGGTCACAGCAATCTAGATTTAGCTTGAATGCGACGCACGTGGTCTCATAGTATAGCATCTATACATCATTTTTCATTTATACTCACTTTGTTTCAAAAATATTTTGTTAGATTCAGTTTTTGCAAAAGCGGACTACTCTTTTGGTATCCAAATAGTCGAGAAAAGTGGGAATGAATTGTAAATCAAATAAAGGGCTTTTTTGGCAAAGTTGTGAAACTTTTGAAGTAGAATTTGATCTAAAAATGTGTGATAAAGTTTACAAGCTATTGATAAGCAAACTAATATATTTCAATGATATTTTCTAAGGTTTCTTCTAGAGGGAAATACATCTAATGTACGCTGATCTAGAAAGGTTGGTGCGAACCATCGTCGTTAGAGTTTGTAAGCCCAATGTGTGCCATGCCAATACTTCACTTAAAGAGGACATTTTAAATAATATTGAGAACTTTCTACCTGTCCTTTCAGGCGTAACTTATACAAGCAATTTGGTGAATTCTGTTGGAATTGATACTGAATAACATAGAAATGATTGAGCCCAAAATGCTAGTTTACTACTGTATATCTTAAGTTCTGAATTCAAGATCAATTTTTAGGAACCTCAAAATCCCAAGATATCTCATTATATCAAGTGACCTTCCTAAAGATTCACACAATTTGGTCAATATTGTTTCTTTGTTTAGTCCATAAAGCTGATGATTTTTAGATATAATTCCAAACTTAAAGTTTTGAATCCCAGGAAAGTTTGGATAACCTAGAACATCCGAAGATTATCTCATAATGTCTGTTTTTCTTGCAAAATATTCGTTTTCGTTACAACTGTTGAGCCTATGTTCTCAAGGACAATTTGGATGACCTAGAACATGTCATATTTCTCTATGATGTTTCTTTTTCACTTTAAGAATATGAATTGAATATGTTTGAATATTTATTGTAACTTTGTATCGCCTAAATTTACTGTTACAACCATAAATTTTAAGTTCTGAACGCCAAGACAGTTTGGATGACCTAGACCATCCCAAGATTATCTTCTTATGTATTTTTACGTTCGAAAATATTCACTAAATATATTTTAATACGTGACCTAACTTTGTATTCCCCAAAAAACTACTGTTACTGCCGTATATTTTTTGTTAGGAACTCCAGAGCAGTTTGGAATATCTAGGGGATCTTAAAGTAATAAAGTAATTACTGTTTACTTACCAAAAGGTTCATTGAATATGTTTGAATATAGATGGTAACCATATATTGCTTAAAAAACTTCTGTTACAACTGTAGATCTTATATTTTGAACTTAAAGACAGTTTGGAGTACCTAGAATATCCCAAGATTGTCACATTATGTCTGTAAGCCTTCCCCTTCTAACTATTCAATCAATATTATTAAATACATATTGTCCCTTTACACACTCCAAACACTTAATGTTACAACTGAACTGATCGTATGTTCTGAACTCAAGGATAGTTTGGATGCCCTAGATTATCCTCGTTTATCTCGTGGTGTTTTTTTTATGTTCGAAAATATTCACTGAATATGGTTGAATACGTAACTTTACTTTGTTTAGCCCAAAAATATACAGTTACCACTGTCGATGTTAAGTTCTAAACTCAAGGACAGTTTTGATGACCTAGAACATCACCGAGTTATCAAATAATGACTGTTTATTCCAAAAGGTTCATTCAATATGTTTGAATAAATATCGTAAACTTATATAGCTCTTAAAGCTACTGTTACAACTGTAGATCTGAAGTTCAGAACTCATGTACATTTTGGATGACTTAGAACATCCCAGAAAGATACAAAAATATTAAACGATTATCAACGAGAATTTGATTAAACGTATACAAATGTACAATATTCTAAAACAACGGCTTACACTATTAATAAGGCATTTATTTTTTCTTCCTGAACTTCTTCATATCCAGGCTGTTCTTGGTCGTCAATTAGGCCTTCAAATCATAAATTTTTTCTATATTTTCCAGACAAATTTACCGAAGACAGTGTACACTTTTATTCAAACTGTGTGATTGTTTACAGCCATTTGGGGTCATATACTACCCCTTAGACCTGAAGGAGTTAATTTACTTTTTAAGACAATATTTATAATTTTTTCAATAGTACGTGGCCTGAAATCAACAATGTTTTCTATTGAAATTGATGCGTAGAAATACTTCCGATCGATTGGTGTAAATTTTTTAAAAACCAATTGAGAAATGACTGAGATATTAATGCTCAAAACCTGACCACTTTTCGTGACGGTCGCAATGCGATTTTTTTTAAATTGTACCCCAGTTTAGAAAATAAAGATGTATTCCCAGGTCAAAAGTCTGGTTTGCAGAACTCGTTTATAAAATATTGCCAATGCCTCAACCCACCAGATGGATGCATACAGTGAAAGCTCCAAGTATGTTGTGAAAATCGCCAAGTTACTTCCGATTCAGGTCAACTATGATTAACGAATGGAACTTGTTAGAACGCTTGGTGCTGACTTTGAGTACAGAGTATAGAATTGAGGAGTATTGGAGCCAGTTTTTACTAAGAAAATGGCTACAGGTGAGCCAAAATACCTTGAGGTGCTTAAGTTAGTGAAAACAGCTTCACATGGCAACGGCTCGAAAAAGGAATTGGAAGCACGATATGTCAGAAATAATTCTAGCACAGACCATGCTGGAAGGCGTTTCAACTGTGCGTATAGACCCGTCTTCACAAAAACGAGCTGCTGACCAAGTCTAGGAGATCGCGGAGAAAAAAAAGTCACTTGATTTCGTCGCTTCTTTACAAAAAAAAAAACACAAAAAGTGACACTGCGCCGCAGTATTATTCATTTTTGCAAACGGGGGTGATCACTTAGTAATTTTTTTTTTTGTACTTAAACAACAAATGTATAAAAGATCGAAAAAATACTAAATTTTGGAAATCACTTTTTAGTCACTATTTGGTCACTATTTGGTCACTATTTTTATTATTCTAGTCACTAAAGTCACTATTATTGATCCATAAACCCGCTACCAGCCCTGGGTATACCGATTGATGGGTTGGTTTCCCTGTAACTGTAATGCCGAAGTTTTGACTAACATTAAAGTTTTAACAGCCAATTCCATTTATATGCCTCCCTTTGCTAATTTGCCTGAAACCGCCGTGTGTAGTGTTATAAATGATCATCTAAATAAAATAGTGGAATGGCTGTAAATTTTCTCCATGTGAGAACCCATGATCCACGCTGCTAATTTCCAACGATTGAGCAAATTTTTATTGTTTACTGCTCGTTTTACTTACTCGGTTGGGGTACGTGTGTACGAACAAGCGCACGCTACGATGGTCTTCTCGTCTCAGAAATTATTCAATCACGGTAGGCTATGAAAATAAACAAAATGTGTGATGGACGCGAAGAAAAGTCGGTTTATGCGAATTATTGTAAAAATAAGCTCTTTCGATGGTTCATCATATGGATAAACAACTGTGAGTAAGTGCGGAACGCAATCCAAGATGAGGTAAACCTTTACAGCACGGGGATCTTTATTGTGCTAGTTCGAAGCAGCAATCAGAAGATCGATTGAAACGATCAAACAGAGCTAATCTCCCTGACTTGGGTCCATCGAAGTAACTTATTTTTCTTCATCTGACCATTCCGCGACACGCTTTTGCTGCCAAAATTAAGTCACTTTGAATTGTCAGAAAACGATAATCAAACCCATCTGAAGTAGGTTTCCATCGAACGCCGTTTCTCTTAATTACTGCCAATCTAAAGGCCACCGCTTAAGTGCCATTTGATGAAAACACTATACTAGCAGCATACAGAGCAAGGCCACACTTCTTCTCTCAGCGGGGTATTTGTCTTTCAAATCAGCTCGATCGCGCACTCATCCATACGTTATTTATTTTTTCCACAGATCTAAGGGCTTTGTCGACATGTACGGTAAGTTGATGTGCCTCGTGGCACTGGCCGGCTTTTGGCTGGCACATTCAGTCGACTATGCTCCACCGAAGCTGGAAACGGTCAAGCAGTGGAGCTTTCTGTCGTACAATTTCCCCTGGGACTATCCGTCCAACAATAAGGACTTTTACAACCCTGAAAACATAGTAGCCACCGGTATCGAAGTAGGCTACGATCGGATCTTTATCGCAACGCCGCGCTTGTTTAGTGGCGTCTCGTCAACGTTGTCTTCGATTCCACGCGGTACGCAAGGTGATTCGCCTGTGCTGCAGGCCTACCCAGATTGGAATCACCACACCGCCGGTACAAGGCAGTACAACTGTTCCGAAATCGGTCTGGTTTCGGTTTACCGAATCCGCATTGACTCATGCAACAGATTATGGGCCCTCGATGCTGGCGTTTCTCGATCTCTGGAAGACTTTGAAGTGACCTGTCCACCGAAGATCTTGGTGTACGATTTGCACACCGATCAGGTTGTACGGAGAATCGATTTCCCCCCGGAGGTCGTGCGCCGTGAGTCTTTGTACACCAACATCATTGTGGATGAGACCTCGTCCAGACCTGAAAACAACTGCGATGATGTGTTTGTCTACATAACTGATACTGTGGCGCCAGGTTCGTTGAACTTCATTCATCTTCAGAAATTGGTTTTAAATTTGTGTGATTCATTCCCAGGAATCGTCGTTTACGACAGCGAGAAGGACCTGACATGGCGGGTTAGCCATCCGGCTATGTATCCCGATCCTGACTTTGCCGAATCAACCATCCTGGAGCATCGGTTCACTCTCATGGATGGCGTCGTTGGCATTGCTTTCGACCAGGAGGCAGGAATTGTTTACTTCCAACCGTTGGCTACCGACAGGTTTGTGTCATTTGAAACGCCCATGAACCAACTTATTATTGATATCTTGCTTCCAGATTATTCTCCGTGACAACATCAGCACTCCGAGCAGGCCCTCTACCATTCGGAAAGGAACTCCCGGTAAAACTGGTCGGCCGTAAATCTTCCCAGGGCATTGGTCTTGCTGTATCACCCCGAGGTGGAACCATTTTCTACTCACCATTCACGGAAACTGCCGTTGCCTTGTGGAATCCTCGTACCAACGATCACCAGTGAGTACCTAACCTGTAAGACACCCCCCAACTACAAACCTTGAAACCTATCCATCTTCCAATCCAGGATCGTCGCCCAGGATCAAGAACGTCTGCAGTTCGCTGCGGACCTCCGAACTCCCGCTCGCGATGGAAACGCCCTCTACATCCTGACCTCCAAGTTCCATCGATTCTTCCTGAAGAACGTAGATGCCAACGAGTTCAACACCCGTATTCTGCGAATCGATGGAGTCGTCACTCCAACCGTCCCCACCATAGTTCCCACCACTGGCTTTGGACCTACCGTCGAAAGCAACTCCGCCTACTACAGTCTTCCAGCAGCGACTCCATCCGCACCTAATTCCTTCAAACCACTCCCACCCAGTGTCCCGTTCACCAAATACGCTCCTCAAAAACCAACCAACCCGAAGACGTACGCCTTCATCCAGAACTATTACGTCAACAGCAAGCAACCGTATGCCTACGAGCCGGTTCCCATCATCGACAAAACCAAAACCAATCCCTTCTTCATCCTGAACAGTGGCGAAAAGCCCTTCCCCGCTACCCAACCTCGACCCCAATACGGTCTGAACGGAGAGATTTTCTTCCCCAAAATTAACCACCACTTCAACGACTTCAACGGACTTCGGTTCGCTAAAAGCTTACGAGCAAACTTTACGGTCACTCCGTAATGGCCCTGCGTCGTAGCGTGACACCCATTTGGTATCTCTTCCGGTCTAGGTGAGAAGAGATGATCCCAAAATGGGCTCAAATGTCTTCTCCACTATATAGATACAAATCTGTTAACGAAATTCCCCTTTTCTCTCGCTAGCGATTAGTGCAAGTGTAAATAGTATCACACAAAGCTCATTCGACCATAAAATTGACCAACGGAACCGTTTCATACTGTACCTGGTTGACGGTTTTGCCCACAATACTGACTGTTCCGAGACTCAACTTTTCTGATTGGATATTTATTGTGTGTTTTTTCAGTAAGCGTAAGTATCACAAAACAAATACTCAGTAATTTTAGTGACTCTCGTCCGCCGACTTCCCCCGATCTGAAGGTTTCAGGTCAGTTACTCGAATCTTTTGTAAAGCCATAGCTCAATGCATTTTCCATGACTCTGTATTTCCGTATTTTTTTGTTTTATTTTTCGTTTTGTTATGTAACATGTAGAAAAGACTTAGGACAATCATTTTACGATGCGAGACACTAACGAATGTATTAAGATCAACTTAAAAGACGAAAGTCATACTTTAGATCAGTGTAAATAATAAATGAAAATAAATTAATCAAAACCTTTGAAGGTCCGTGAAGGGATTTTGTGGGAATATGATGACCTGCCTAATTAAAAATTTAATTATACTAATTTATAATTGGGAAACTAGGAGAATTTAAAATTTAACACTTCATTTGATCACTTTTTAAAAAATAAAAAATAAAACCTTGAAACACTTATTCAAATTTTCGCTAGTGAACGCGAGCAAATTCCTTTTAATAAGTGTTTCAAGGTTTTATTTTTTATTTTTTAAAAAGTGATCAAATGAAGTGTTAAATTTTAAATTCTCCTAGTTTCCAAATCATAATCGTTCTACTAATACGCTCAAAAAAGTTTTTTTTTTAAATAGTGTTTAAAAAAAGTGAAAGTGACTAATTTATAAATTAATTTTTATGTTTTCCATTTAAAAAGAAATGTTTTTTGGGGTTATTAACAATTAAATTTCCTTTTGCAAATTCAGGCTAATCTTGCGGAGCCATTCAGCTAGTCCTAAAGATTTTAGTATAGTTAAGTGTAGTATAGTTAAAGCAAGCTCTTATCGTATATTTTTAATCCTTCAATGCAGGTGTTGTTTTGCAATTCAGTTTAAAAGTACTTAATGTCTCTTTTCAAGACTTTATCCAATAGTCATTATTGCTTGAACGTCTTCATCTGTCTATGAAAAGTTATGTTTTTTGAACAGCTGATTAAAGCATCAATCATAGTAACCCATGAGTCAGCAGACAGAATTTGACAGCTCTATCAGTCGAACTCTAACCGATCACGGCCATCAGGCAAAAACAGTGAAGCAAATCGAAAACCGGCATCGTGCGGCACTTTGTGGACGCCGGATACGCCCGTTCCGGCATCTACAACATCTTGGTACTATTAGACAACATTAGAGCATCGAAAGACAGCCCGGTTCCGGACGGCCGACGACCCTGAGCGACATGAAGCTCCAAAGGATGCTGAAGAGGAAGACCGAGGAAAAAATGGCTACAACGCTGTGTACGATTGGCCGGGAGGTCGGTGCAATCGGCCAAACAGTGAAAAAGTACCTGGCGAACATGAACATACATGTCAGGAAGCGAAAATTGCGTCCACTGCAACGGAACTACAGGCAATGACGCAGCGGCAGCGGGTGAATAAGAAGGTCAACTCGATTTTCCCGGTGAATCGCGACGTGGCGGTGGTGATGGACGACGAGACCTATCTCACCCTGGATGGCAACAACTGGCAGGACACTTCGTATTTTACTTCCCCCACGAAGTAAGTTAGCTCCGAGGCGAAGTTCATTTCACACACCAAGTTCCCCAAGAAGGTACTGCTGTGGCTGACAATCAGCGAAAGGGGGATGTCGAAGCTGCACTTCCTTCGCTCCGTTCATCAAGAAATACCATAAGGACGAAGACCCGGTGTTCTGGCCAGATCTGGCGTCGGTCCACTACACGAAGCGATCGTTGGAGGGAACGGAGCGCTGGTTACCTACAAAATAATGGCTTATCTACAAAACAATAATTTAACGGAGACTAGATTTTACCAGTTGTAAGTTTCATTATCCTGAGGACCGTTAGTATTCCAATAATCAATTAAAATTAGTCAAGGGACAAGTTATAGACTGGGACACAAACAAGCACTTGTTCGTCTAACCAGGTCACGGGCCTCCTGTGACTAGTAGCGAAGGTAAGAAATTAGACCACTCATGCGAATTGTGGCATTAGAAATAACTCAATTTTTCGTTGATTAGGCGACTTGGCAATCCCGCCGATTAACGTGGGTGTTCCCTAGGTTCGGGCTAGGGAATAGCGCTTATTGAATCCCAAACTTCCCATCAACACGAGTCCGACCTGTAACACTATCCAACATCCAAATTACTAACAAGTAGATATGAACATAGCCAAGCTGTCATATGTAATCAATAGAGTGAAAAATGCATTCCAAGATTTGCGTCGAAAGTAACAATAATATCGATAAACGCGCTTGTAATTGCAATGGCCAAAATGCTGTCGCGTTCTATCATGACGAAGAAATCGATGACATTTTCAAGAAATCTCAATCACCGCATCCTGACGCGATGAGATTATCAAGTGTATTTCGGTAAACATCGTATGAGATTTTACGTTGAAAATGACATTTGCCAGCCCTGGATCCGACTACGAAAGGTTCGCACCACTAAGGTTAGACATTGTATTAGTATTAGAACATAGTTTTGAGAGAAAACGTAAACCGCTTAGGCTCGTTAAATGAGTGACGTCACTTTCAGTTACGATGCGAAAGACCTATGTAACTGCAAACCATAACAGACAGAATTGAATTTTGATCGCACCTAATAGTTTTCCTGAAGGTTGATGAATTGAATGATCATTGTTCGGACGTGTCTTCTTTAAAAGTATTCTCCGCAGAGCTATTAATGTTTAACCGTCTATGAATTTGATTCATAGTTGGTCAGTCTGAGTGAATTCAGGTGTTTGAGAAACCTATAAACCTGACCTTAGAAGGAGTCTCTGCCGTGTCATCGAAAAGAGAGTGGCGTTTAAGCAACAGATAGGAACATCAGTAGTAACAGTAGGAAATTGCACATTAGTTACCAAATCTGGACGTATAAGCTGGGCAGGACATGTTGCGGGCATATCGGACAACTATCCTGGAATCCGGCTGCCACAAGACGATGATAGGCACAACGAGTCAAATTATGGCCGCAATTTATGGTAATTTTATGGTTTCGGCCAAATATTTTAACTGCGCTTTTCCATGCAGAACAAATGTCAAAATTCCGCTTGATAATATGGAACGAAATTCCGTAACCTCTCTACTTTTTAAGTCGATACTGGCCTTATGTGAAAAAATAATAAGAATGTGTGGCCGCACATACTTTTCATTTGCCACATAAGTTTAATTTGTGTTTCTCTGGTTCTGTTTATGAATGAACAAATTAATATTTTGTGGAATTTCACATGGATTTTTAATAATAAATATCTGTGGATTATTTCCCATGTATACAGGCAAATCTGGCGGAGCCATTTAGCTAGGGCGTAGTTTAAAAGTACTTAATGCATCTTTTCTAGACTTAATACAATAGTCATTATACGACTTTGGTTTGAAGCCACTATAAATATTATTTGCAAGGTGGTTTAGAGGTTATCACAAATCCTATAAATTATCGCTACGGTTAAAATCATCAATACTATTTAATTAATTCATCACCAACACTGATAGTACGTTCACACTACTGCTTATATTACGTGATATAGAGTATCTTGATATCAGCAACCATACATCTAGTTTTCACTGGAAATAATGTACATGTCGGGGGCGATCCCGGCGTATTTGTTAACATCCATACCTCTCACGCCTAAGTCACGAGTTCGTATCTCACCCCCGGAGAAGTTACGAAAATGCCCAAAAGTGGTGTTTGACTGACTACGACGGGAGATGAACCAGCCCGAGGCTGAAAATCTCGATAAACAAGACAAAAAAAAATGTACATGTCATTTGATATCAAGCTACTCTATATCACGTAATATAAGCTGTAGTGTGAGCGTACTATTAGGCTATTAGACAGCTAAGTACACTAAGGTTTTCTTTTACACGGTTTGTTTTCGGCGATATCTCCAGAACGGAACAACTTATCGACCTTATTTGAATCACATTTTACGTTTTGGCAGTTTTTCATGTGGTATGTGGCAGTTTTTCAAAAAAATTACAATTTTTGGTGTTAAAACTCAAAATTTTAAAAAGGGTATTTTGACTATTGCATGAAAAGGTATCGCATACAAAAAAAATCGGAGCAATATAAAATGTTTAAGCATGTGAATTTATCTACTCTATTTAGTCTTTTTTACACGGTTCCATACTAAAACCATAGACTAACTCTAAGACCAGTAGGTCCCATACAAAAACGTTTTTTTTTCTTGGCTCAGTCAGTACTAGAACATCGTCCCAAGCTCGGTCCCAAGCTCAATAATGCACCCCTTATAATGAACTCACATGAACACACTCTCAAATACTCTGTCAAAATAACACAGCAAATCAAAACAAAGGCGCAAATATGTATAACAAGGTGCTGGCTTCAAGGTGTAATTCAGACCAAGGGGTTCTACAACAGTGAACCAATTTCAAATCGCTAGTTGCATATTGATTGTTGCTAAAACTGGAACGTAGCCCCCGTGCAAAAAAAACCTTTGTGTAATAGCTCCAAAACACCACTCATCCAAATCTAAATCATGATGATGGGAAGCGCTTATTCAGTTAAGGTCGGTATCGTGTTCGAAACAAAAAAATACAATTGGAATTTGTAAGGTTTTCACGCAAACTTATTGGAGCTGTCACTTTTACTTTCGGAAAAATGTTTCGCTCGATTATTCTGTAAGTGAAGGTGACATTTCGTTCCATGCAGATCAATTGTCAAAATTCCGCTTGGTAATATCATAGACTAACTCTAAGACCAGTAGGTCCCATACAAATACGATTTTTTTCTTGACTCAGTCAGTACGAGAACATCGGTCCCAAGCTCAATAATGCGCCCCTTATAATGAACTCACACGAACACACTCTCAAATATTCTGACTTTTGATGACAGCCCAAGCCATAATGTTGTGATTATTGCAATACAGGCCTTACCAGGCGTATGTCAAGGCTTAGGTCAATAAATGGTCGCAGTGAGTTTGTACCCCGACAGAAGAAAGCGTATGTCAGCATTGTATTCCAATTTGCAAAAATATAGGATTTTTTAGTTAATTGAGTATAAAATTTAAGAATTCCAGCTTCTCGCCGTGCATGCTGATTCGAGGCAGATGGCAGTAGTGTCGGCAAAGCGGAACTTTAAAGCCATGAATAATTCATCCTGTGTTCACGGTGTTCATTCGCTTGACATTGGTTGGAAATATTCTGCAAGGCTGCCATATAGCTTGATTTATCAGAACATTAACATTTTGTATTAGGTTAAAAAAACAAGTTGGTTGAATGGCGATTAAAATAAGGTTAGGTGTGGAAAATTTTGAAAAATGTCTTCTACAATTTTATTACTATTGCTTAACAGAAAAGAAAGAAAGTTAACTCTAATCTAATCGATGCCTTGAGAATTGTCATATGTAAATAGTAATAACTATTATTATAGCTATAGCATACCACAATCAACACGCAGTTGTCACGAGCGATAGGTTGCACTAACGATTGCATTTCGGTTATTGGTTATAGGTCATGTTAATTATCACTTCAAGATTTTTGAGACTAAAAATCACAAACAGAACAAAGTAGACAACGCTTGAATTGCCAATCACTGGATGCTCCAGTTTATCAAACGATTCTTGAAATTTTCACGCCTGAAGTGGTAATAGTATTTGAGGTTTGTGCTCAGAAAACTTCTAAGTGATAGGGACATGATTCCGTGTGTCCTTAATGGATTATTTTCTATCTACCAATCAAGTTTAAGACTTAAGCTTGTAGTACACTGTTTGTCCAATAGCCAAATATTTGGCATAGGCAGCTAGACAGCTGACAGATATCGTAGATGTTTGTCAGATGCCTATCTGCCTATGACAAATATTTGGCTATTGGACAAACAGTGTACTACAAGCTCTAGTGAAAAATAAAATTAGTTCGTGAATTAGGATACAGCCTAAAACAAATTATCTGGCAACCCTATCAATCTGATGTCACTCTCCGCTTCGATCCGTCAAAAATCGCATCAAAACATTTTCTTCGGGCGGCTGTCTCCTCCTACCTCTCCGGTGCAGTTTTCCCGTTGCTTTTTGCGCAAAAACATGAAACTGTGAAATCATTCTTTTATTTATCCCGGATTCCGTCAAACTTGTTATCCTCTCCTCACCCGCTGGTTTTAAACACTGACCATGCATGTCCGCACGAAGTGAGACACAATAAAAAAAACCGAACGCACCACGATGATAAACGGACAATCCCGCAGCAAATTCGGCTCGCTCATCGGGGTCTTGAACGTGGGTCACTTTAGTTGCAAATTCCTGGTAAGTGTTTTCTTCAAGGTCTTATCGATTTGATTGCGAAACATGACATGATATGGTTGCAGATATACGCAGCGAAAAACGCAGAAGTACTGACCTGCCATGAAGAACCCCTGGAGCCTATTTCTCCCCATTCTGGGTGGGTTGAGTTCGATCCCATCCGGACTTGGTGTTCAGTACGGGAGTGTATCGAACGTGCGGTTCAGAATCTAGAGCTGCTGGAAATCGATCTGCGCGATATGGTAGCCGTTGGTGTGTGCAATCAGCGCGAGACGAGTGTCCTTTGGCATCGCCAGACCGGACAAGCGTTATGTAATGCAATTGGATGGTGCGATACCAGGACTTCCGCCGTACTTGAAGGGATGTTGGCCAGGGTGAAAGGGAAAATTAACTTCCTGAAGGCGGTTTGTGGCTTGCCATTTGCCAATTGCTTCAGCGCAGTTAAAGTTCGTTGGATGTTGGACAATGTAGAAGGAATTGATGAGAAAGAAGTCCTGTTCGGTACGCTCGATAGTTGGGTGGTGTGGAATTTGACAGGCGGGGTCAATGGAGGGCTACACGTGACAGATGTAACGAATGCTTCGAGAACGATGCTGATGAACCTGGCGGAGCTGCAGTGGGATGCGAGGCTGTGTAATTTTTTCAAAATATCTCAGGATATTTTACCGCAAATTAGGAGTTGCTCGGAGATTTATGGATACATTAGTGAGGGGCCGCTGCGAGGGATTCCGATTGCCAGTGTGAGTAACGATTAATGTCGTGTCGTTTATTTGAATTGAACGGAATTCCTTTGCAGTGCATTGGCGACCAGCAAGCGGCCCTGGTGGGCCAAATGTGTCTCGCTGCAGGTCAACTAACTTGTAACGTTGACGAAGGATCCTATCTTCTGTTCAACACTGCTCAGGAAATTATCGATTCGGACAATGGGCTACTTTCGACGGTGGCCTTCAAGTTAGGTCCGAAGGCGGAAACATTTTACGCTTTGGAAGGTGCCATTCCTCACGCGGGGAGTTCACTTGCTTGGATGCGAGAAAATCTTCAGCTATCGAACGGTCCAAACCAGAATGGATCGTTGACGCAGAGCTTTCTAGGTGATCCTGGAGGTCCATCGGCCATTCTGTCATCCATCTGTTCGATGAGCTCTTCCTTCGGCGCTGTTCAGAATGAGGCGAGAAATTTCAAAAATCCAAACTACGAAGTGATCCTGGTGCCTGCCTTCAGTGGCTACTACACACCCTACTGGCGATTCAAGGCGCGAGGAATGCTGTTTGGTTTGACGCTTCAGACAACGGCGCAGCAAATTTTGTTCTCCACCTACGAAGCAATATGCTTCCAGGTGCGGGAAATTCTAGAATCGTTGAAAAAAGACTGTCGAACGTGGCCGGCGGTTACGAAGCTAGTGGCCGGTGGAGATCTCAGCGAGAAGCCATTCCTAATGCAAATGTTGGCCGATCTGTGCGGGGTAAGCATCGAACGACCACAAACGTCGACACCCGCTTGCCTCGGAACGATGCTGGCCGCTGGATTGGCCATGGATATCCTCACACTGGATGAGTTCCGAGCCAGTTGCATTCCGCCGATCGATTACTATGCGCCGGCACTTAACTCTAGTCGTAGGTTACGTTGTGAGTCGTGGCATCGGGCACCCAGAAATTAATTAATTGGATGTTTATCTTTATTTTTCAGAACGCGATATGAAATTTCGCAAGTGGAAAATTGCGGTAGATCGGTGCTTGAACTTTGATTCCGTCTCGGAGACGGATCTTTCCAAATTTCAACAGGACGAGCTAGGTAAGTTTCGTGCTGTTGCTCCTTTTCCATCTTAATGGCGAACTGGTTTTCAGCAGATCCGGAGTACTCGGTTCGATGTTCGATTCCGGGTGGGGTGTATATAATATCTTCCTTTGCATTGATCGTGCTGGCGCAAATCCTCCAACAGAATCGATGTTCGTAAATCGGTAGACACTATGCGGTAAGTTAAATACGATAATTCGCGTTGTTGCTGTTTATGACGACTATGACACAAACTACCTAACGCTAGAAGATACATGACGACACTTTGCTTCTACGCGCCGTCGATTGAAATAAATGTTAAATCTTGTTGCACTATTAGGCCGTCATCAATCGGAAAGAAATCTCCGCCCGAAGCTCAAATCAGTTTTAGAGATTTATTTCTGGCAAAATAAATTTTGAACGAAGCAATGTTAACAATTCTTGAAGTAGGTAACGATACGTTTTAGCACTTTTTCCCATATAAAAATTACAACACTACATTAAGCCAGGAGGGCAACAAGAACGAACACAAACCCTTCCCCCCGTGGAGTGTGCGCTACTTTTGCTCGGTTACTCCCTTCTTCGTATTTAGGGTCTTCATCGTGTCCTCGAGGTTCTTTTTGCTCGCATCGGCTAGCTGCTGCTTGCGGTCCTGCAGTTCCTGCTTCTTTTCAGCGTAACGTTCCTGTAGATCTCCTTTCTTGTCTTTGTACATTTGCACCAGCTGCGCCTTGGTGGGGATTGGTTTGATGTAGCCCCAAAGTACAAGGTATTTTATTGACAAGGTGGTACCGCCTGAGGAAACGCAAGATATTTAAGACCTAGATACGGACGGGACGTATAAAACGACTGCAATTTACTCACCCAACGTTACGGTGTAGCGCGCCGGTGTTGCTATCTTGTACAGCAGATAGGCGACCGCAATATGCCCCAGGCTGGAGTCCCGCACCGGATCGATAAGTTTTTGCGAGACACCGATTGATTCGAGCAATGCAATAACATCGACGCCACTCTTCGAAGCATAGTAGAAGCCGCCGAACCAGAACACCGACGTCACGCAATGGACCGGAACCAGCACGTACCAGTACTCCTTGTACATTTTCTTGAAGCGTGCAAATAGGCCAAGCTTGGCCGATTCCTCCTGTTGCATGCTGCCACTGCTTTCGACGGGTGATGCTTTACTATCATCATCTTGACCGGATGGCTTCTTATCCTGTGTCTGCTGAGCTCGATGCAACTCATCCCTGAAGAAGTACCTCACGCTCTGATATTGATTCTGCTGTCGGTGCAGAAGCACCGGAAAATCATCGATTCTTCTTCGCTGTCCATTCGTGTGGTAAATTCCACTGGAGCAAACAGCCGAATTCGTCAGTTGAGCATTGTTGTTCGTTCGAAGATGAGACAAAAACCTGTTTGCAGGCGACCTCGATGCTAGGCCAGCCAGCGTCACACGCGAGAAACTGATTACGAGTGACATTGTATTTCGTAATACTTGCGCTTGCCGTCAGGCAGCAGTCCGAATAGAAATTTTCCCTTGAATCAACTTTCACTATCATCTAGGAATACTTCCCCTAGTGCAGCAAGCTAAACATAACTGGGTTTTATTTCAATGTGAAACCTTAACAAGACCACAAAACTATGCAAAACTATGAACACTCGCCGGATTGTGTTGGTTTTATAACCGACGGAAGAAATGTTTACGTTTTCACGGCTCTGAGCTCGTTCGATGAATGCATGCGCTTTTGCACGATTTTGTTGACGTACGGTGAGAGGAGGCGGTTTCCCCAAGCAGCAGTCGTCAGGCATCGGTGAATCGCAGAAAGAAAAATGACTTTCATCGAATTATCATCGCATGGATGAACCCAGTGAGTAGTTCATCACTCGGCTAAACGATGCCACTGCCATCTGCAGAAAGTTGCTGATTGTTTGTGCGGCTCAGACTGGTACGTAACTAACGCCCTGTTCAGACTGCTGAGTTATAGCATTGTATAATAATTATCAACGAGCGGAATTTCATCAAGATAGGACTATAACATGTTATAACTGGTCATTCTGGCCCGCGCGTAAAACACTGGCCAGACTGAGCAGTTATAATATGTTATAAGCCTATCTTGATGACGAATTTCTTGTTGAAATTATTTGACAACAGTTAGAGCACCCGTACCGGTGCGGTAATAACAACAATCATTATGCAACTAGCGATTTGAAATTGGTTCACTGTTGTGGAACCCCTTGGTCCGAAGTACACCTTGAAACCAGCACCTTGCTGTACATATTTGCGCCTTTGTTTTGATTTGCTGGTGTTATTTTGACAATATTTGAGAGTGTGTTCATGTGAGTTCATTATTAGGGGCGCATCATTAAGCTTTGGACCGATGTTCTAGTACTGACTGAGCCAAGAAAAAAATCGTATTTGTTCGGATCCTACTGGTCTTAGAGTGAGTCTATGGTAATAAACCTATTTTAGCAGTGAAACACCTTCACACCATAGACTAACTCTAAGACCAGTAGGTCCCATACAAAAACGATTTTTTTCTTGGCTCAGTCAGTACTAGAACATCGTCCCAAGCTCGGTCCCAAGCTCAATAATGCACCCCTTATAATGAACTCACATGAACACACTCTCAAATACTCTGTCAAAATAACACAGCAAATCAAAACAAAGGCGCAAATATGTATAACAAGGTGCTGGCTTCAAGGTGTAATTCGGACCAAGGGGTTCTACAACAGTGAACCAATTTCAAATCGCTAGTTACATATTGATTGTTGTTCACACCGCACCGGTTGCTGCACAGCAAAAATAGTTGTTGAATATTACACAGAATCAGATGCACATAGGTCATTGCATCGGTTGTGTAATGTTAGGCTGTCTCGATGTACACAATTAAATGATAAACTGCTTATCGATGTAATTTGGTCGGCGTGGCGAATCAGCCCAGGAGGCTGAAAGCCACTTTAATAAAGACACATAAAAAAAAATGGTCGGTGTAAACGAGACAACGTACCTCATGAAGACAACGTGAATCGTCGCGACGTACTACATAGTCGCGACGTAAAGGGAGCAATGTAAATTTTTTAATGAAAATGAAATTCTTATTATTCGGATATCTGTCAAGATAAGCAAAGGTAGTTGGAATAAAATGGAAAACACTTATGTTTTGTTTCAAACAAATTTTAGGATGATATAAACTTAAAAGCTGTTTGAAACGAACAAACGAAAACGGTTGAAACAACAAATTATTCCGTTCACAATCACCTACATTTATTTTTCCTTAATTTCCAGTATATTTCTAAGTTTTTTTTTCATTAGGGCGAATCTGCAATTGAGAGACTCTCTTTGATTACTTTCTCTTTCATTCATATTTCATTCACCTTTACGTTTTTCATTAAACTATTTGTCGAGTATGGTAGCCAGCACTGTTGTGTTTCTATCTGTACTAAAGAATCCCTCAAATGATTTATAATGGCGCTGAAATAAATGAAAGAGAGCGAGAGAAAAGAGAGACTCTCATTGTTAGATTCGCCCTCTGGAAAAAAAAATCCTAGATTTATTTGAATAAAATGCTAACTAACATTAGAAAATTGCACATTTACACCAATAGACTTCTCGCAGTCTAATAGAAATCTACAAATGTTTTTGCGAGCCTTTCTACTATTTTTAGGTTTTTTTAAAGTAAAATTTTGTTTATTTCAACATTTTTAATTATTCGTACGCTTCCTGATCTTCCAGTGCACTCCTGGAAAGTCCCGAACCGCAGCCGACATCCAAAATGATGCTCTTTTCATCTTCTGGCAGGGCGAGCAACTCTATTGTTCGTTCGCACATCTGTACCAGGACGTTGATGATCCGGATGTGGTTCGTGTTGCGGGCTTCATATTCTTTATACAACTGAAAAAATGTGTATTATTTATAGGCTTAACGGTTATCTTACCGGAACCTTACGATTTCAGGAGGCTCCAGATGGCCTTTGATTAAAAAACGAATGAACTAAGCGATTTTTTGTATTAAATTTTCACCTGCAATGGAAGCTTTCTCGAAAATACATGTTTGAATATTGTTGAAGACAGCGTCAAAGCATGCAGCAGGACCGGAATATATAATACCAGTTTGATTTGACCACCGCTTTGGTTGAATCAATTTAAAATATTGATTAGTTTCCCTGAGTCAACGCAATCTGTATTTTGGTAATTGACGAATTCAGGTTGAAAGAAGAAGAAGACACCGAGTGGTTATAAAGCTGACAGCTTTCATGTAAAAGTATAGGACGAACATTTTAAAATGCTTCTAATAAATTCAAATGAAATTCTAATTGAAAGCGGTTTGTTGTATGATGTAAGAAAAATCCAGAACTTTACAATAGGGGCGTTATTTTTATTATATTTTTATTTGGCTGAAAATGTCTTTATTGAGTAGTTTTGGATATTTCTTACATTATACAACAAACCACTTTTAAAGAGAATTACATTTGAATTTTTTAGAAGCATTTTAAAATGTTCGTCCTATACTTTTACATGGGAGCTGTCAGATTTATCCGAGGGGCGAATCACTACATATATAACTGAATCGAAAATGTGTAGGTATTTAGAAAAAATGCGTTGAAAAATACACCAGCGCATTCAATGCGCTAAAAAATGCACAAATAAATCAAATGCGCTCAAAAATGTGCAATGAATGCGTTTTAAAGTGTGTCAATGCGTTGAAAAATGTTCGAAAAATGCCTCAATGCACTTCTTAATACGTGAGGCTGAATCGAAAATGCATAAGTGATTCGCCCCTCGGATTTATCACTCGGTGTCTTCTTCTTTTTTCAACCTGAATTCGTTAATAATAAACACCTTTCAAGGTGGAAACAACCAAAAAATATGTTAGTGGAGAACAATCATACTATTTTTAAGTATAAACAACCAACGTGCATGTTTGTTAAAAAACCAAAACGAATTTTTAAAACAACTAGTTTTTTTGTTTAGATGTCAACGAGCAAGTTTGTTGTTTCAAACGGGACGGTTTTTTCTCCGTGTAGTATACAATTCTACTCAAACATTAAGTAGATTGAAACGAAAGTGTCGTCATAAAATGAGCTTTCCAGATTTACCGTGTACCTTACTGTCAGAATAGCGTACATTGAGATTACCGTGTAAATCAGATTCGTCCGTGAGGTTCAGTTTTAACAGACGACTTGCAGTGATAGATAGGAGCTAAGTCTCCTAAAAATTAGAAAACATTTTCCTACTGCTTATTGTAGCTCTGAACGAAACTGTCCAATTCTTCGTTCACCGCTTTTTCATATCATACACGGACATGTCGGATTCCCAGGGAGCAAAAGATTTCGTACAGAAGCATGCAAACCGGCTGTCCGAGGACAGTGATTCTGATGACGATGCGGAAACCGGAAAGCAGCCGAAAAGTAACGACGAAGAAACTACTGTGTCTGCTGGCGGCGGGGCCATGAAACGACATCTTAGTGACGACGAAAACGATTACAATGAGTCACAATCATCTACAAAGGAGCCTAGGGACAACCACGCTACGGTGGTCGCATCCCACTACAACAAGCTGGAGGAACGTGGACTGCAAGAGAGATCCAAATCCAGGATTTTCTACATGAGAAATTTCAACAACTGGATCAAAAGTATACTGATTAACCGATATATTAATCGTATAAAGGAGAAGGTCGCACTGGGCGCTCCGTTAAGGGTGATGGACATGTGCTGCGGAAAGGGAGGAGACTTGCTCAAATGGAGTAAAGGAAATATCACACATCTTATTTGTACAGACATAGCGGAAGTCAGTGTAGAACAGTGCGAGGCGAGGTACAAAAACATGGCACAGAAAGGCGATCACGGTGGAAAAATGTTCACGGCGGAGTTTTTCGCCGCCGACGCAACTCTCAAGCGTTTAAGGGAAAAGTACCGCGATCCGTCGGTCGAACTGCATCTGGTGAGTTGCCAGTTTGCGTTTCATTACTGCTTCGAATCGCTCAAGCAGGCCGAATTCATGTTGAAGAATGCAGCGGAGTGTTTGAAGGAGGGAGGTTACTTCATTGGAACTATTCCGAATGCATATGAGATCATGAAGCGGCAACGGGCAGCCGGAGGCGATAGCTTTGGCAACGACGTTTATAAGATATCGTTCCTCTGCGACACGGAGAAGCCGCCATTGTTCGGAGCCAAGTACAACTTCCAGCTAGATGGGGTTGTAGATTGTCCGGAATTTTTGGTATACTTCCCTATGTTGGTCAAACTGGCGCTGAAGTTCGGCTTGAAACTGGTGGAGAAGCAGCGGTTCGATGAGTTCTACGAGGAATCGGTGTCGTCTGGTCGCGGGTTGATTGAGAAGATGCAGGCGCTGGAGACTTTTCCGGGTTTCTCGCGTGATGATCGCGAGAGGCAGGAAACCCGGGAGGAGTACAGTCATGCGCAGCAGTACGTGGACCGGAAGGAAGGCCGGTTCACCAAAGTCGGCACGCTGTCGAAGGCGGAATGGGAAGCTAGCAGTGAGTAGATCGGTGTTTTAGGGCTTGAGGATAAATTAATACTTCTTCTTTTTTTTGTTCTCCGTAGCGCTGTACATGTTTTTCGCCTTCCAAAAGATGAAGAAATCGTGGGACAAGGACGGGAAGCCTATCTATTCGTAAAGTGTACCTGTGTGTTGCTAGGAAATCAAGGAATTCATTTTTTTCTTTAACTGCCATTGTATGGTTTATAATTGTGTTTTTCAAAATGTCCTCGACTAGTTTTAGCTGGAATACTTTATCAAATTTTGTCTGCATGTTCACATAAACCTACCGCGCTAAGGCATCATATTTGAGACTTCTTAGTGGCTTATTCGTTTCGTCTTCGTTCCTGAGGCTCCAGCCTATTAGGCGAACTGTGGGTAGGACGAACAGTTGAATGTTTGAAAATAATATCAATAATATAATTTATAATAATATAACATTATGACTATTGATATACTTGTTTGTTGCTAAAATAATGGCGGTGTTATGTTCATTTTGGAACAGAACAGGTAAATTATTACTGCTTTGTTTATGATGATTTTCCTGTTATCCTATAGATAGTTTGCCGGAATAGCTTATAACATGATTACTTTATTATCGGCATCATGAGAAATAGTTTCAACGGTCGAGTTTGAATCGTTTGAACTCGTCTGTCGCATCCCTACTCTCGTTTTCGAACGAGTTGGATCCGTCAATGATAAAATGATAATTTTATGACGGATCCGACTCATCCGAAGCTGGGAATAGGATATGATTGGTCGGGTTCTGCCAAATCGCACCAAGTGCCTATCGAAAATCAACAGTTTTGTCCGACATATTCAAACAGAACTCTTCAATTTCAAGATGAATCACATCAGTGGTTCTTGAAGTTTGTAACCAATAACCAAATTGAGTGATCCGTCTCGATAATGCACCGAAAATATAATCTTCGAGGATTGTATCGGGTCAGTTAAACAGACTGACGCAAAAGCCGCTTGGTGCAATCTGGCAGAACCCCGACCAATGATCTATTTCTTGAATGATCGAATTGAGTCTAGCCCTGATGACCGTACGATTGCTAATCAACATACATCCAAACCTAGACAATGTTTTTTCGGTCTTTATGATGATTAACAAAATCATTTAAAAAAGTTTAATCTATTACTGGAAACACCCTGGGCGCATCTTCTATTGTTGTACTTCCCAAGCGATTATACTACTCCAAAATAAAGCACGCCAATCGAAGACTCAATTAACAACTGTGGAAGTGCATTTGAGCATCAATAGACTGAAGGCCACAAATAAGCTAATATACGATAAGCAATAGAATTGGTAATACATACCAACAATCCAAAAAAGTAAACTGCTATAAGTACGAGTTCAATAGAAATCCTTCACTTGTTCACCTTACCCCCAGATTCCATAAAACAAAATATATAACTAAGTCTTTAACGAATAAATGCATTTTTTTTTAAAGATTAATGATTTTTCCAAACTAGGTAGGACAACCTTGTTTTTTTTCCCAACGTGTTAAGCTTCGAAATTATCCATTAAACGTCCGTAAATAATAGTTTTTTTTCCCGCGAATATCTCGGTCGATCATAAATATCGCCTGCCATAGCGCCCACCTTGGCGAGTGAGTCCGCTTTCTCATCACCCGAAATGGAGCAATGAGGAGGGACCCAAACCAAGGTGATGTTGTATGAATTGTTTGATAGGGCACTCTAAAGAGATCGTATTTCGCTAACGAAATACGGCGAGTGCTTTGCTGGCCCCATTGAACGAATAGCCTGAAGTGAGCGCTCTAATGCATAGTGTATAGCCGCCAATTCTGCGACGTATTCGGAGCAAGGACTTTGAAGTTTGGAGGAGGCGCTATGAATTTCGTTAAAAACACCAATTTGTTTTTGACCCGTCGGTGTAAAACCTTCTGTCATATCTGATTTGGCCCAACTTACTTGCAAAATTTGATGGAATGTACTCCAAACGGAGTGGATCTGGTATTACACGAGCTTTTTGCTTCATGGTCAGATCAAAAACTACAGTAGAACGAGCGAAGTCTTGGGAGTAATCACGATTAGGAACATTCGGAGAAGGGCTCACCTCCAGAGTCATGTACCAATAGGACAGTGTCATGAACTTAGTTTGAGGATTTCGTTCGATTAGCTTTTCAAATTTGCAATTACCATTTTGGATTAGCACCTCACATCGGATGAGGAACTCTAACGATAGCTCTACAAAACGATCTGATAAAGGAAGAACTCCTGCTAATACCTCCAAACTCATAGTATGAGTTGAGTTTATGCAGCCTAACGCGATACGAAGACAACGGTACTGGATTCGCTGCAGCTTTAGAATATGAGTTTTCGCAACGGATTGAAAACAGAAACTACCGTACTCGAGAACCGACAAAATCGTTGTACAAGACAGCTTTATCAGATCTTCCGGGTGGGCTCCCCATCATGTTCCGGTGATACCACGCGTGAAGTTTATTCGCTGCTGGCATTTTTGATGCAGATACTTAATGTGCTTTCCCCGGGTGCATTTAGAATCGAACCAGACCCCTAAGTATTGATAAGACAAACTTTGGGTTATTGTTTTACCCATGAGTTGAAGCGGTATTTGTGCTGGATCACGCTTCCTAGCTTTACAGCCCAGGTAGACAAATTGTCTAGGGTATCCTGCAACGGTCTCTGTAGGTTGTTCGCCGCAAGCTGTCTCAGCGAGCAATTTTCCATGAGGCAGCTATCGATGTTTCTGACATAAAAATTATATAAAAGGGGACTTAAACAAGAGCCCTGGGTGAGACCCTTGTAGCTAATTCGTGAAGTTGTCGAAGACCCATGAGAAAAGATCATATGTTTCTCAGACAACAAATTGTACAAATAGTTGTTTAATAATGGTGAAAGATCACAATCGTGGAGTTTGTCGAAAAGGGCGTCTACACAAACTGAATCAGAAGTCTCATTAATGTCCATTAAAAAGCAGACCGAGACAATCGCTCGTTCCTTTGTCTCTGCGGAAACCAAATTTTGTATGAGATAGAAAGCCATTAGATTCAATCCATTTGTCGAGCCGATGGAGAATCATCTTCTCTAGCAGCTTCCTTATACATGACAACATCGCGATTGGACGATACGAGTTGCAATCCGACGCGGGTTTCCCGGGTTTTTGTATAGCTATAACTCTAACCTACCTCCATTCATCCGAAACAATATTGCTTACCAGGAACTGATTCAATAAGTTCAGCAAGCTCCCTTTACGACGTCTGGGAGGTTTATCAACAAGTTAAACTTGATCTCATCCATTCCTGGCGCAGAATTGTTGCATGAAAGAAGAGCATGTGAGAATTCGAGCATAGAAAAGGGCGCAGCCATTTCGTTACGATTAGTTTGAGTATCGCAAACAATTCGTTGCACCGGAACCGAATCTAGGCACACTTTCTTGGCGAACGCGTAGACCCACCGGGAAGAGCTTTCGTTGTCTTCATTCACCGACGACGCATTTTGCATTCTTCTCCCGACGGTCCAAACGGAGTTCTCATCGATGAAGTGACGCCAATATCCGCGTTTCTTGGCTTTGGCGAGGCTGTTAAACTTACGCTCAAGAGCAATGTACCGCTCGTAAGGAGTGTATCGAATATAAGCTATCCACATACATTTGCGTTGTACTCATGTATTTGTGATGGTTTTTTATGCTCTGAACACTGCATGCTGTGCGTTTGACTGTCAGCTTTCTTTTGTTTACTTGTTTGTGTGGTTCAAATTCTGCGTTTTCAAAATGTCGCGTAATGAAAAGGAAGTGAAAATTAAGGTTCTGGACACATGGCTAAGTGAGAAGGGTATTATTATGCGAAAATTGGCGAAGCGGTTTGGAATTCATCATGCGAGTGTTAAAACCATCATTAATAAGTTTGGGAACACTATTCTTTGGATGAGCTACCAGGAAGAGGCAGAAAACCCGGTTCTTCCAACCCGAAACTGAAGCAGAAATTGGTATCTCTAATCATGAAGAACAAATCAATGTCAATACGTGATTTGGCCAAAAAAGCAGGAACGAGTGTCGGAATGATCCAGCGTATCAAGAGGCGAAACCACCTGAAGACCTACAAGACGCAGAAAATCTCGAAACAAAGTGCATAACAGAAGAAGCGAGCAGCAACAAGGGCCCGGAAATTGTATTCGCGTCTTTTGCAGCGTCCGGATGCATGCGTTTTGATGGACGAAGAGACCTATGTAAAGGAGGACTCAAAAACCCTTCAAGGTCCACAATACTTTACTGCCGTCGTTGGAGAGGATGTGAGCGATACGGACAGGTCGATTCAAGTGGAGATATTCGGTCGAAAGGTACTGGTATGGCAAGCAATATGTTCCTGTGGTTTGAAGTCAACCATTTTTTGCACTACCGGAACTATGAATGTGGAAATCTATCGATCTGAGTGTCTCCAGAAGAGATTGTTGCCTTTATATAAGAAGCATAGTACACCTCCACTGTTTTGGCCGGATTTGGCGTCGGCTCACTATGCCAAAACCACTCTCAATTGGCTTGCGGAAAAGGGTATAGATTTCGTTGAGAAAAATATCAATCCACCAAATTGCCCTCAGCTTCGACCTATCGAACGTTACTGGGCAATCGTGAAGAGGGTCTTCAAGAAGACTGGTAAGGCAGCTGGGAACATGCAGGAGTTCAAAAAAATTAGGGCTCAAGCGTCCAAAAAATGCGATGCAACACTTGTCCGGAACTTGACTGAAGAGCATTCGATCCAAAGTTCGAAAATTCGTGAAGGAATAACTTAAATTTCATCCGGTCTTCATTATGTTCAAGTTTAACCTCGTACAATAAAGGATCAATTTTTTGTATGAATAAAATATCGGTTTTCAACATCATTTGAAAGAAAGTTTGTGGATAGCTTATTTTCGATACACTCCTTATAGTTATCACGCGAACCGCGCTTCCGATATGCTTTAAACGCGACGGATTTTCACGGTGAACCTCAGTACATTCGTCATCCCACCACGGAGTGGGCGAACGTCGGCGAATTGTTGATCCTGATACCGGTCTGCGCTGTGCGTCGATCGCACATTTGAGGATTAACCCGGATAAAAACCGATACTCTTCCAACGGAGGAAGGACTTCGACCGATTGCATGCTATCGGTGATCGCTTCAGCGTATTTACCCCAGTCGATGCACTTCGTGAGGTCGTACGCAATGTCGATCGAGCGAGATTGACACGAGCCATTGATGATTGAAATTTTGATAGGCAGGTGATCATTACCATTGGGATCTTGAATCACTTTCCACGTACGATTCAATGAGAGTGAATTCGAACAGATTGAGAGGTCTAATTTGCTTCCAGAGTTTGGTGGAGCCACGCGTGTTACTTCCCCAGCATTCAAAATAGTCAAGTTGAAGTAGTCCATGAGGTCTAGTATCAATGCAGAACGGATGTCGTTGTACGGTGACCCCCAAGCTGTACAGTGAGAATTCAAAGAATCCTAAGATCAACCGTGGCTCTGGCATTGCGAGGCAAATAGTCGAAAGGTCCCTGCGGGATATTGCCGTATTCGGCGGTTGGTATATGCTGGCTATACTAAAACTTTTGCCTCGAATAGTCACTTGGCATGCAACTACTTCAGGGCCTGTCATTGAGGGGAGATCAATTCTATAAAAAGAGTGGAGCTTATTAATCCCCAAAAGCACCCCTCCGTGGCAATTTATGTTGTTGTTTTATAGGATAAATAACCAAAATACCTGATTTGCTCATGGTATAATATCTGAATGTACCATGCACCATTTTAGAAAGGGGTGTATGTTTTGATCAGGGTAATTATCTGAATTCAAAATGAGGCACATGGTCACAGAAAAGTGTGTGTTACTTAAGACTGACGATGACAAGCATGTATATTAGAGATAGGACGCGGAGGGCCCGCTTGGGAAACACCATTTGAAACAGTAGAATGTGACTTGTATCGTTAGCAGTGTTTGATGAGTGCTATACAATATCATAGGATCATTGTTTTCGTTCTGCGGTTGAATCGCAGCAAGCCGTGCTTGAAAACTGCCGTGTTTTGTTTTTGCTGCGTCCTTTTCGCAAAAAATAAAATCTAAAATATATTCATAATTCAACCCAAACGAACGGCGAAATCATAAAATCTCCACGTGTTTTGTGTAAAATATAGTGAATATGATCGATTCCCTCCCTAAATTTGTGATGGTCGGTAGTTTTTCCACCTTATTTTTTTTTTGTATTTTGTTCTTCGTCTCTGCACCCGGAGGAAGAGTTAATATCAGCTTAGTTGTGTTTGTTAGTGCTATTACTATTGTGCCACGCGGACATAAATGATTAAATATAAGTATTTTTTCGCTTTGTCGCGACTGAAATGATGATTATAAGCAGTACAGTACAGTTCCACAGATTTTCAAGCTTTTTCTGTATGGCCTTTCATTGGCAACACTGCTGATAACTGTCACGTTCTCACCTGTTGCTATCGATCTCCACCTCCGTCCGCTGTTATGCCAATTGTATTGCAGCTTGGTCTCCATGGTACCCAAATTGCCAGCAAGCGCGTTTTATTATGACAACCGGCACCCAACCTTGAGTTGTGAGCACGGAACCAAGAAGCAAATTATATCGATAATCTGCTTGTCCCAGCGGACATACCCTACAGGATGGATTTCGAGGAAAATCTTGTCAAACGTCAAAATTCCACCGAGTATTTCGATACCGTGGTCGGCCACATCGAGGACATTGTGATTGGCGAGGAGTTTCAGGTTAGTACCGCAGTCAACTAACCACACCAAAATCTGCCTGATAAAGCGTCATTTTCATCCGTTCCGCCGGAAACCAGACGATGGTGAACCAGTTTATGGACTGTTACTACCACCTTTTCGAGCAGGGCGATGAGAACAAGATCGTCTACACGGAAATCTACCAGAAGTACACCAATCTGATCGAAACGTTCATCGTGGAGAGCTTAAACGACAAGATGAGCTACTTCGACATGGATCTGTTTGCGCTCGAGCTGGAGAACAAAAAGTCCCAACTGGATGGGGAGATATTCGAACTGCTGTACACTCTGACGGATTTCCTGGCCTTCAAGGACATGGTGCTGGACTATAAAGCCTTCAAGGAGGGTGCGTACGACGATCTGACCAAGGACTTCAGCGTTACAAGCCTACAGCAAAAGTAATGGGTTGTTTTCCTTTTGATCGGTTATTTTAATTATGCTTAGAGTATCATGACATCATGAACATACACTGAAAAGATGAAATATTGGCAATAAACAAAATTTCCTTGTGACTAGTGCATGAGAATTTCCGTTTGCACGAGCCGGTTGTTGGTGTCGCCTGGCATTCGATACGGAACGGTTGCTGCCATGTTAGTTAGAGCCGTGGCCTGTTCGCGGAGAAAGCTTAGTTGCTGAAAAACAAAACACGGCCTTTAGCACGGGGACATAGGATTTGGACAAACATTCCACTCACCTTCATCTTCAGCTCGTTCATATCGTCCCTTCCTTTGAGAACTTTGTACTTATTGTACACGATATCCATCGTGGCCAGTAGCAGATCGGGAAGTACTTTACACACTTCACCTCCGAGGCGTTTGAAGTTGTGTAAACATGCCTCCAAATCGGACATCTTAAGCGGAACCAGTTTGGTGCGTTCTAGCACTTCTAATGCCGGTTGATAGTTACGGTTGTGGTAGTGGTCGAAAAAGAGGACCAATTCCTTCAGCAGGCTAAAGGTGGACCAAGTCTGAGGATCGCAGTTTTTCTCCGCTCCGACGTAACGGTCGGTGAACTCGATTGCCAGCTGTTGCAGACGTGCCCGCAAGGAACCGGGCTTATTCGGCTGGTGAACTACTTGGGACATCAGGATCGACGTATAGCGCAAGGCTTGTTCGTAATTCCCAGCCAAATCGAACAATTGAATGGCATCTTCGAACATTCCCTTTTTGACAAACTCCTCGGCAATCATTTCACACGACATCTTGGCGTCGATGTGACCGCTTTCGAACTGGTCGATTAACCCACGCGATCGAATTCCATCCCGTTGCATTTTACCGAACAGAAGATCAAAATCTCGACACTCGATGGCCAAATCGGAAACGCACACAAGGAACAGATTCCGCCCTTCGGTATCCCGTAAACTACGCAGGAAGAAGAAGTACTGCAGAGCTTCAGCCGGGTCGGTAATTTCAAACTTTTTAACATAAAGCATTATCAGTCGAGCAATGTTGAGTCGTCGCATGGGTTGTGGATCCTCGATGTCCACCGATACTAAAATGATAATAAATCCAATCAATCTATCATCAGAAAATACCAGCTATAGAAAAAAAAAAACTTACACAACGGTTCCTGCAGATTGCGCGGACCTCCGATCATATGCAACTCGTTCAAAGCGAGCGCAATATGCACGGCATGCGCCCGATACTTTTCAAAACGGGCGAGAAATTCAATTCCCGCCTCGAACTGACCCGTCAGAGCCAGAACTTGATAGTACAAATGCGGCTGCTCGCTGGCATTGAAATGCTTCTCGCCGTACTGCTCCAGGATCATGGCCTGCAAGCTTGAGTAGGTCAAATGGTCCGAATTTTCGTTCGATTCCGGCCGAATCAGCGACAACTGAAGCCACAGGAAATCGTCCATACTTTTGGCCACCTCCGGATGCTGTTCCTGAATATCGCAACAGCCGATAATACAGTACACGGCTCGCTTGTAAGGATCGATCGCATTCCGAATCTGTCGCTTGTACTGCATTCGAATCTGCTGCTCCAACTTCTGACTTATCTTCTGTCCAGGCTGTCTACATTTCTCCTCCAATATAGCGATGAAATCGTCATGTTCCGGCCCGGCCATTTGCATGCATTTCAGTGCCGCTTCAATATCGCCACATCTCAAGCAGTAGTAAACCATCGGCCATAGGGGCTTACCTTCCACATGCCCATCCTGCAGTCCGATGTAAGTGGAGGTGTTTTGGTTTGCAAACTTTAACCCCACAAACGATCCAACCAGATTTAAAACGCTGGGAATTCCCTCGCTGGGCATCTCGTAAATGTTCCGAAATGACAGTCTGCATAAACAGCTTATATCGATTCTCCAAATATCGCTTCGCCTGCTCGATGTACTGAGCCTGGGCACAACGTGTTCTCAGTGGATCCTGTGTCCTAGGGGTCGGCGTCACATTCGTCATGTACTTCATTATCTCCCAGATATCGTTCACTTTCGAGTCGTTGAAACTTTCTGCTACTTGGGCGAACCGTTGCACCAAGGAGGGTCGCATTGCTCCCTCATTTATCAACTTGTTATACTCATAGACCTCTCTGGCGTAGGCCATTTCCTGATTGTTCAGTGACGAACGTCCACCAAAGGTACTTTCATTCAGAATCGTCTGTTCGGGACCCTTTCGGATATCAATCCAGTTCTGTGACGGTCCAATCAAAGCATTCATCAGCTTTACCTTCTCCAGCTTCCAATCGTTCATCGTGTGCTCCCACTTCTGGTTCTGAGCTGCTTGGTAGGAGTTCTTATGCACCTCCTCAATCACCGACAGGATGGCATTCTCCTTCTCGTTCCGCAGGAAACTCTGGATATCCGTCGTCGCTATCGGATCCAGCGGTTCGAAAGTTTTCCTCGAACTTAATGTTTCTAGCTTTTGTGAAATTTTTGGCAGATCAATGCCCTTGTGTCCCAGAAGTATGTGCCTAGTGATGGTGGATGAGATATTAACAGGATGAACAGTTCCGGACTCGGTGGAAATAACTTACGCTTGCATGTCCTGCGTTCCGGTTTGAGATACTCTGGAATGCAGCTCCTGGGTTGCCTGCAGCACCTGAGGCAAGGTGCGTTCCACTCGCGGAAGATCATCGGAAACTTGCGTTTCGTGCGTCAGCTTCTGAGCCTGCTGGAGAAGGGCGCTGAAATCCATGGTGATTCTAACCTCAAACACGGAAGATGGTGATAGAAGATGATTCCTCTGGCGATGCCTTCAAAACACTTTATTTTCTAGAACTTTTAGTAGGATTCGTTACTTAATGGACCTAGCTACGGCTTTTTAACTTCCTTTCGTCGCCAATAGTTTTATTTTACGGTATTTTTTTCGAAAGTTTACAAGGACTAATTCTGAACCGAACGGCACTCTTCGGCGGCAGTGTTTATGGTTTGTTTTGCATCGAGGGATGCCAGATTATTTTTTATTTGACCTACACTGAAAGAAATATGACCGAAAATTTTCCGAATAACTGTCAGAAATACATAAGGGCGACCATAGAAAACGCGACAAGGAGGACAATTGAAAAGAACTCATCATTTATTGGTGATTATTGTAACGAAGTTCGATATACACAAAAGGCATAGAATGGTAGATACTGATAATATATACAAAACTGCGATAGCCCCTTCTGTATAGTTCTTTATTTGAGGTCAATCACGTGTAGACTTTTATTTACAGTCCCAAGTAACCACAAGCATTATATTATTGCACTTATTCAACGCAAAATCAACATCGGTATTGCGGGATTGCATCAATTCAACAGTTCTAGGGTTTTTTTTCCATTAGGGCGAATCTGCAATCGAGAGACTCTCTTTGATTACTTTCTCTTCCATTCATATTCCATTCAGCGTTACGTTTTTCATTCAACTATTTGTAGAGTATGGTAGCCAGCACTGTTGTGTTTCTATCTGTACTAAAGAATCCCTCAAAAGATTTATAATGGCGCTGTAATAAATGAAAGAGAGCGAGAGAGGAGAGAGCCTCTCATTGTTAGATTCGCCCTTTTGAAAAAAAAATCCTAGAGTTGTCAAGTAATGAAGCGTTAGATTAGCTTAGGAATGTTTTGATGCATTACCAATGCAATAATGATACTTTAGCAATGTCTTATGGCATTACAAAAGATATAACATTAGTTCGATCTTAGTGGGGCCCTTTTCAGCTTTAATCCAACTTCAATGATGCACTAGACGTAATGCATATGCCATATATATGCATGTTATTACAGCCTCGTGGTTTCTTGGGGTATGTTTACATGTTTTGTCACTTACATCTATATAAATATATTTCACGGAAAGAAATGACGTAGGATTGAAATAAAAATTTTGATAGTTGATACCTAGAATAAACACACTTTTGTTCCAACCACAAAATATGTTTAGGTCAATCAAACAAGAATGTTATATTCCAACCAGTGTACATGCTAGCAACTATACAATCAAATTTCTAACAACTTTGTAGTATTCAATTCACTATGGTGGATGAGGCATTAATTGAACATTAACTCGAGAGGGATGAACGGTTGTTCTCGTTTCCTGTTCCTTGCGATCCGTAAACAATCATCAAGTGTATAATTTAATTATCATTTATTTTTGAATCTTTTTCTACCCGAAACGCCCACTGTGTAGGCCTAGCCATTTTAATATTTTTGCCTCGATTTTTGCCATATTACAGATATGCCACAAATATTAATGTTGCTAAGAAAAATACTGGTTAAAGTGTTTTCCAGGATGCTTTTACTGGCTTTGCGAGCTTTAGAATAGAATAGAATAGAATAGATGAGGAATTGATTGAATATTAAAATCACTTCAGTTAACAGCACCAGTTGAGGTTTTCTTTAGTGAGTATTTTTTCTAATAATTCGATCACTGTACCAAGAAGTTTTGTTTTTTTTTCAGCACATGGCTATGATGTTTCAGCTCATAAGATAATAAAACGTGAAGAAATAGAGGCACTCCTGTCCCCGCAACGCTTTGTACCGTAAACTGCAGGATGTATAATTGTTATTGAGTTGGTTCGTAGAACCTTGCTGATTTTTAAAGATATTGTTCCACTTTCCGTTGATACCTTTTATTTAAAGATACCTTCTTTTGTGGCCTGCCGTGTTTTGAAGACTCTCAAAGGTAACGAGGATCAGGTAACGAGCTGCCTGATGAGCTCTTCAAAATGTCGGTAATGAGCCGTTAGCGTAGTTCCTTCATCCATCCGTAGCAACTACAGGGATTGGCGAATACATTTAAGGGGCGCAAATCCGTTGTTGGAAAAAGTGTATTATAACATACACACTTAGAAAATGATTCGATTTACCGGATTTCGGAGAAATTTTACAGTTTTCCGGTAAAAAAAATTACCAGAACTTGTCAAATTTTACCAAAATCCTTTAAATCGGATTACCGAACTGTTCAACTGTTGAAAGTTCGGTAAAAAATTACCGAAAACCGTAAAATTTTCTAAGTGTGTAGCCTTTGCTGTTTGCCCAAACATACTCCAAGTGATTATTCACGACAAAAGTGGCCAGCCAGCCTTGTTGTCCTTATCCTTAATTTCTTTCTTGATTTTTACGCTCATCGTTTACAGTGGATGATCGGCTGATAGAATCTCCCGGACACCGAGAGCCGCTAGTTGGGTGTAGACACGGAATTTCCACGTATCATTCCTGCTCCTGCAAACTGGATGATTCCAGGGGATTAGTCTTCTTCTTCTTCTTCTTTTTGATGTGAGCTTGTCAGCTCAAACGGCCAGTTGCTAAGACTATATGCCCTGGGGCCACGTTGTGTTTGTGTTTCAGTGTGTCGGAAGATGTTTCTGGGTTTCAACTTATCTTCTAGTTAAGTTCTTTCTCTCTTCTAGTTACGTAGATGGGCCCATAATCTGTTGAAGGTGGTCGCTTGAACGAAGGTTTGACAACTGAGCATGAGCATGAGCATGATTGACCGCCCACGGATGCTACTCCGTTATTGCCAGATCAGCTGTATTTACACAAAGAACCAACAGATGATGTTTGGGACTAACATGCATCTTCAATGTGTAAAAACTGGTGATCCATTATAAAGCAATACCGGCGCCGGCCGTGTCCGAATGCTGGTCAAATAGGGAATGGGAAGGAAAGTGTTGACATGATACTCGCTTTGAAGGAAGCCGAGAAATCCTCTGCACTTCCACGAGAAATCACTGGGATGTTGGATAGTTGGGGAAAGGTTAGTTGCTGGGTTCGTTTTGGTTAACGATAAGCTGAAAGTATGTAGTATACGCCAATAGCAATGGACCGCTCCAATGTGACTGAAAAGAGACAAGCGTAACGATAAACAAAACAAAACGAAATAGACAAAATAAAATAAAACAGGATATTAGATATTGTCTTCAAAATATGGTAGAAATAAATTATTTGTTGCTTTGCAAACCAGCTCTCCTCGATATCCTAGATGGCCAAGTGTTGCTGGACCGCAGCTGCTGCCGTCGGCACTCGTCCACATCAACCCGTCCGTCGCCGACGTGTTGGAAACCTTCCGGTAGTAACATGATATGTGTGTCTAATACACTCTTCTTGCACTGATTAATTTACAAACTAATCCTGAACACCGAATCAAAATTCACTTTGGCACGATTGTGGTATTTTTCTCTGAAATCTAGTTCTAGATACTGGCATATCTTCCCCCACAATACCCGCAAACGACGACACTTTGGACCTGAGCTCGCTTGAGGGACAATCACCAACACACAACAGCGCAATTGAATGTATGCCATTTTTAAATGAAACGTGAGCACGGCGCGATCCCACGACACGCAATACACTTCTATTTTCAGCTCACCGGAACCAATTGCACACCCGCTTGAACGAAGGTTTGACAACTATAAACTAACTAAAGTTGACAACTATAAACTAACTATTTCCTGTACGGTTTTGACAATATATCAGATTGTAAAAGACCAAATAACCAAGTTCAGTTACCATAAAATATGGTAATTTTTGCCAACATTGTTCTTTCTACATCATGCCAAAAGGTTGATACTACCTTGATCCAAAAGTTCCTGGAATTTATTCAGGAAATGAAAAATATACACCAAAATCTACAACGCATTTATGCCAGCGCTTGACCCCTGGTGTCCAGTAATGATCCGTCCAAAAAATCATGTCTTTTGCGATGTCAACCCGGTTTCTTTTTTACATGATATTCGCGTCTTTCGGGACGAGCTTCGCAGCGACACGTCTAAGGCCCCTCGTTTTGAACGGATCCAAAATCAAGTAACAACTCCTCTGCCATCTCTCTGAAGGTCTTTTTGCGATCTACAGCCATCCATTATTTGATTTTGTTGATGATGTCGTCGGTTTTCGATGTCGACCGGCTACTACTTTTCTCATCATAGTTTACGGACTCACGGCCACTACTGAAAAGTTCGTGCCACTGATAAACGACTTTTTTCCTCGGAGTCTCGTTGCCGGAACACTTTTCTAACACTTTCAGCGGAATATTTCAATTTGAGATAATTCCAAGCAGTCGGTTTACCAAATTTGGCAGGTCGACAGGTAATCGGTGGATGAGTGACCATCAGGTACTTCATAGCAAGATGCTAGGAAGCGGACCGGAAGATTTACTGGGCAAACTCCCCCATCAATTTTCAACGACTGTTGCAAACGCAACGAAAGAAAACGAATTTCAGATTCCTTGAACGTAGAGTATATTGATGATACGGTCACGTAACGTGACGAAACGTTAAAAAATCCTTTTGCAAATAGAGGAAATATAGGGAAAGCTTGTGTTTACATGTTGTACATAGTAGTTTTAACTTGTTCTTGTTTAGTCGTTATTAACAGTATAAGCAATATATTTTTAAGCATATATATGGTGTCTTTCACTTACGTTTAGTGTTTCTTTTCTTATGTTTCCATAGTGTTTAATCCAACGATCGGGATGCTACAAAGTGCAAGTTTTAGGTTAGGTTTAGTTTTACAATGCTTGAAAAAACGATTTTACCTTGTAGGATTTTTGTGCTTTCAACTATTTTGCATGAATGCTGGATCACTAATAAGCACGGATAAGCTGAGTGGGAACCTAAGCGTTTGTGCATACTAATCCGTATAGCATGCCGCCACTTTCACTAACGGGCCCCGTTGTCCCATTAGCTTCCGTGCATTGGTTAGGGATAGGAGGAGATTGATAGGGAAAATTTAGAGAGAAAGAGCTGTGACTGAAAAGAGACAAGCATAACGAAAAACAAAATTATTTGATGCCTAAAAAGAAACAAAATTAAGAACAAAGATATAAGCGAAATCCTTGTAGTCCCCCGGATGTTTCAAGAGCTTAGCCATTTATCTGAAAAGATACTTAGAGTTATTGTCTTACCTGTCTAGTAAAATATAAACCACTAACAAAGTGTGTTGGTTATTCCTCACTAGGAAAACAAGGAAATTTATATTAACGCTTAAAGCCAATTTGGATCGATCTATATCAACAGTAAGGAAGATATTGCAGCCAATCATACAATGGGACAGTTGCTCACCCGTTCCAAGACATGGCGGCCCGACGAGTATGGCAAAGGAATACTATAGATTACAACTAATTATAATACCCACTACACCCGGCGAGGCACCAGATCTCACCGAGAAGCAGCTTTATTGGAAATGAGAAGAAAAACTAGTATCCTCCATCCAACCACCCCAACCGCCTATCCCAACAGACACGCGTATCCCGTCCACAATGCGCAGACCTCCCCAGTGCCGTGCACCGGCATACTGCAGCCGAACCACGCGTATCCGCCAAGACAAGAATAAATGTAGTCGGAATCAAACGGAAAACACCAATCCCTCCTCTCATTTCTATTAACAGGTAATTGACTAAACAGCTCACACTTTCTAGGATTCAGTTTTATTGGTTTTTTTCCGTGCTCACATGATCACTCGCCCCGCCGAACAACAGATAACCGAAATTAAAATAATGCCCTACAACCGATATCAAAGCAGTTAGCAACAAGGCATCGACACCATGGTGATACGGCAAATATGGTGAACTAATATTATGGATGTTTCAATTATTTACCCCTAGCAGCAGTTTTTGATCTTTTCTGTACTGACTCGATCACTCGCGGCGCCGAAAAAACAAAACGCCGAATACTACAGATAACGCGCCAACCCCAAAAGAAAATTGTAAATAAGAAAGAATCAACGCAACTGTTCACATTAGATGCTCGAAGCACTCTTCTTCCGTAAACATTGAATATGAACTACACACCCAGACCTTCCAACAGAAACCTGCGAAATCCCACCGAACTCTTAACAGCCGAACGCTCGGCAACCCCACCTTAAGGGCCCCGGCAGAATTCACAGTTATCTGTAAAAAAATTACCTGTCTTCGGTCAAATCCCATCGAAATCCACCAAACTGGACAACCGAAAACTCAGCTGCCGAGAACCCGGCCAAAAATCCACAGACCCCTGCAAAAAAATCCGAGTGTGCATATTCTACAAACAACCCTACTACTGGAACTCACATCTGCAACAAGCACGTTGAGCGTCCCAAGAGCAATCTAAACCGTAAATTACAATTGCAGGGTTTTGTGGATTTAGCGTCCCTGGAAGCATCTCGTGCCTTCTGGCAACCTTACGCTTCTATTTCTAAGCTCATCATTTTCGCACCACCCGGGGGAGACTTGGTCCTATACCCAATGATTTCATTATCTCCAATCCGCTCAACCAATCGCAGTGTTTTGTGATATAGTGGACGGATTATTATAATTTGAGATAAATCAATACAGACGTCTTCCAAAATTGGCAGATCGACAGGCAATCGGTGGAGACCCACCTGGTACCTCACATCAAGATGCTTAGAGGCGGGCCGAAAGATTTGATGAGCTACCTCCCCCGCATTCTATATTAGGCGAATATTAAATAAGAAATGATTTTAGTCTAATGCCTTGTTCAGACTACGGAGTTGTAACATAATACAAGGGTGTTATAAAAATTATCAACACGGAAAACGTCATCAAGATAGTCTTGTATCATGTTACAACTCAGTATTCTGAACAAGGCATAAGTAATTTCAATCATAGGCATTGTTACGGAGACGGCGAATTCGTTCGGACCTCTTCAAGACAAACTCGTGGTTTGGGTTTAGAGTAAGCTTTTAGCTGTAATTGTATTTCTGTTTTAGTTATAATGCGCGTTTTCAACATGTTTTAGGTTACTTACAATTTTAATCCTCTTCGTTTACAATCCGTCTGTTTTGTAACAATATATAATGTTTATATGTTGATTCCTTGTAAACTATATGTATTTCAATTAGTGTTGTGTATTTTAATGCAAAACGTGTACTTACAGTATGATAAATAGATCAAAAATTTTACAATATATTTTAATGTGTTATTCCGTGTTCCTTGTGCCTTAATAACAACGACTGACAACTTAAAAATGCCTTCTATGAGCCTAACGTACTTCATTCGCCATTGTCAGTTAACCGTTAGGTCGAATTAGTGTCGACAGCGTTTGCCGATGACGGGGGTCTTGTACCGTTGCGCACATACTCCGCCCTGTATTGGCTGAAGTTCCTTCAGCTATACCAGCGTTTTCCAGCACGTCCAAAACTGCCAGCGTAGTCAACGGACGCTGAAATATGCCCGTCACAGTCCTCACGTCCGCACTGCGTATACGCCTGTCTTTTCCTGTATACACCTTTACGATGATTCCTCTTTCCCAGCTATTCCTCTTTGTTTCGTTGACGATCATGACCAAGTCTCCTACATGTACCGGTTTTCTCCCCGAACCACTTTGATTGACGCGAGATAACTGGTCAGGTATTCCCTGATCCATCGATTCCAGAAACGGTCCAGTATGACCTGCATATGCTTCCAGTTCGAACGCATAGTCGATGATTCATTTAACGGATAACCACTGGGTTGAGATACTCCGTTGGAGCTTAAAAGCAGAAAGTGGTTCGGGGTTGGCGCTTCACTCTCACCGAATCTGGGGGAAGATACGTGAGTGGACGAGTGTTCCAATTGACTCCGCCTGCTGCAAGGCCGTGATAAGTGTTTCTTCATCCGGATTCCTCGACATTTCCATGGCGGCCAAAGAATTCTTCACTGAGCGCACTAATCTTTTCTCAGATGCCCCCCCATATGTGGAGCATAGGGGGATTTAGCTTCCATTGAGTAATTGCATTTGTGAACGTTGCGGCTAATTCATTTTCATCTCCCTACGGACTTCTTTGCAGAAGTTCCTTCCGGGCACCCTGGAAATTGTCCCCTTGATCCGAGAGTATATCTCAAGAGGTGCACTCATCGAGCGATGAACTTGGATAGCTAGTTTACGGACTCCGTAGTCAACGTGAATGCTAACTCCAGCGTACTGCCTCGTCGTTAGGCAGGTGAATAATGCCACCCAGCGTCTCTTACACAACCACGACCAAATCTGACGGATATCGGTCCAAAGTAGTTCAGACCAGTGAAGGTAAACGGTCAACGTGCCATGGAGTAAGACGCACTTCTGGGAGTGGGCTCATTCGAGGAGGCTGCGAATCGCTTTGCGGACTTTGCATCTCCAGCAATTCCTTTACTACCTTTCCCTACAGCAGCTCTGAGCTCGGACACATGGAACCGCACCTTTGCCTGAACTCGTTCACGACCGTCTCATTGTTTGCATGATCAAACTTTCGGTGATAGCCGTCGATGATGAGTGTTGTCACGTAGTGATTTTTTGGCAGAATCGCAGGAAACTTTGCATCTTCTGACAACCAAGGAGCAGCGCCGATTCTTCCGTCCTTCCGTATTACACCATCAGTTCCGAGGAAAGGACATTGCAGCTTATATATTCTACTGTTCTTCTCAATTACTTTGCGCTGGTTCGCTATGACTTGTTGGTTGAATTCCAGCGTAAGCGTATTCCTTGCGAATGCTTCACGTTGAGTTATCCGCAACACCACTAGCTCTGCTTGCTGCAGTTCTTCTCTGCTTATAATTTTAGAATCAGGAAACGGCAGCTTGTTCTTTTCTTTATGCAGTTATCTCGAAATCGTCGCAAGTAACCTACAGTTCTGGCAATCGTTCCCACTTTGAGAACCGCTCAAGTTGAATAGTTTCACCTGCTACTGCAAGCCGGTGGATGTTAATCGTTCTAATTTCTTCAGAGGTGGTCCATTCCACCGCCTGTTCCGGCCAATCTGCTCATCCTTGTAAAGAACTTCGACCTCGCAACCACCTACTTCTTTCGAAGCAGTAGGGCCGTTTCCCACTCGTAGCTTCGTCTGAAACGTTCCACTTCGTAGGCACCTTTCTCCATTCGGATACTTCAGATTCTTCTGGGATCTCACCAACTCGGAAAGCCACAAATTGATGAAACCTTCTTTGATCTGATCGTAGCCACGCTAATACAGTGTTCGAATCGCTCCAGAATACGCTTTCTTTTAATCGGAATTGTGTGACTCGCAATAATGGTCTTCATATAGTCGTGTACCGATAACAGCCGCTTGCAGCTCCAGTCGTGGTACAGACAGTTGTTTGAGTGGTGCCATCTTGGTTTTTGATGCTACTAAAGCGCATCGAACACTCCCGCGATCTACGATTCGAAAGTAAGCAGCTGAAGCGTAGGCGGTCATACTCGCGTCTACGAAAATATGCAATTCAAGAGTTTCGAAGGCTTTCGGGCAGTACCTGGAAAATAGCGGCGTTCGATTCTCACTTGTCCGAGGTCTTGGAGAGCTAGAACCCAACGTTGCCACAGTGGATAGATTACCTCCGGTATTTTTTCATCCCATGCTATGCCCGATCTCCAAACATCTTGTATCAAGACTTTACCATGGATAACGTAGGTTTGCCACCAGCCCAAGAGGATCAAAAATGCTCATAACTAGACTTAGAAGTTCTCTTTTTGTAGGATAAACACCACCATTCAGCAATCTTTCGAGGTCCTTGTAGAAAGCGTATAGCAAAAGAAAAACGTCCTCTAGAGGAAGCCAAATCATACCCAAAACTCGTTCTGAACCGCCACCTTTTCCTATCACGAAATTCTTTGTCGACCCTGATGAGTCTTCACCGATACGCATTAACACTTCTGAAGAATTGGACAGCCAATGTCGAAGTTCAAATCCTCCACGTTCATGAATTGTGCTTACCTCTGGGCCAACTGTAACTGCGCTTCATCGACCGTGTCGACGCTGTCTAAATAGTCGTCAACATAGTGGTTCTCTACTACCGCGGTTGCGGCCCTTGGAGAATTCTTCCGAGTGCTCGCTTGCATTTAGGTTCTTTACGAACTGCGCCGAACTTGGTGAACAGGTTGCACCAAATATGGCGACATCCATCACGAAAGCTTGCACCGGTTCCGAAACGTGATTTCGCCAAATAAACCGTAATGCTTGGCGATCTTGTGGTCGGATGAACACCTGGTGGAACATTTCCTTAATGTCGGCGTTAATTGCCACCTCCTTTGTCGAAATCGGCACAATACAGTTGGCAGCGACTGCGGCAGATCCGGACCTTTGAGGAGAACTGAGTTGAGTGAAACACCTTTTACCGACGCTGCAGCGTCCCACACTACGCGAACTTTTTCCGGCTTTTTAGGGTTGGTCACAACTCCAAGTGGCAGATACCAAGCTTGACTTGGATCAGTCTCCTTCAGTTCTTCCTCCGTTGCTCTCATGAGCGTAGCCCTTAGCTACGTAGTCAGCCATGTGCTCCCGCACTTTTCGTAATTTAGGGTCCTTCGATAATCGCTTTTCCAGATACTGTAATCTCCGCTCCGCCATAGGGCCTACTGTCAGGAAATTCAACCTTGTCTTGTTTCCATAATAGGCCTGTTTGAAACTTGCCTGAACTTGTACGCACTGTAGTGGTTTCCATTAACTCACGAGCTCGTTTTTCACTGATGGATTCAACCAGATCGTTTGCGCCGACGCCCATACTTTCGACAGTAAAGAAGCTTTTCCGCATTTCGTGAGTTCATCATTCGTCGGGTGATTGAAGATGTGTGTAACTCGATGAGACAACGTAGTATTCGCATTTCCTGATCTCCCATAAAGCGTCAGCCTAGCCTTGTCTTCACCGCAACTGGTTTCATCTCCTTTGCCTTCTCGGAGTTTAAGCGGCGCCTTCAGTTTGCGTGTTGTCTAGACCGATCAGTAACCCTGGTACTGCACCATCGTAGCTTGTAACTGGAAGCCCTTTCAAATGAGGAACTTGGTTTGTAGTTCGTTAAAGTTAACGGTTTGATGAGGTAAGTCCAAGCTGGTTACAGTGTACTCCACTCAGTGAGAAGTGCTTGCTAAATTGCTTCCTGAAATCTCCTGCTATGCTCGTCGAGAATCTTCCTCAGTACGCTTCACACCGTTGGTCCACTGCATGCACAACGGAAATACTGGTCGGTAACACCCAATTCGTTGGCTATCGAATTCTCCAGCAGCGTTGAATCTGATCACCATCCAGAAAGGCAAACGTTTTCACGGTTTTCCCGTTAGCGTGAAGCGACACCGGAATTATACCGAACAGTATCCTATGGTGTTGGTGTTGATGTACCGTCACTACGCCCATACTCGTTGTCGCAACTCGGGTTTGCGGAGTCTTCCGTCCTGCAGGATTCCCCGGATCAGGAACCTGTGGTGGTTTCTTGGCACCCGTCAGTTCCACATACTGCAGCCTTACAAGGCCACTTACCATGTGGATACAAGCATCGTTTGCACAAGTGTGCTTCTTGAACTGCTTTCCAGCGATTGTCAGTTTTTCGCCTTTCAGGTAGGACATTCCTTTGGCTTATGTCCAGGGGTTTGACATACCGCACATGGACGGACCTTCGGAACCGTTGTTGAGTAAGCTCCCTCCAGTTTTTTACTGTAGCTTTTGTCGCTTTGCTCGAAAATTTCCGGAGTTAGACTCTGATCGAACCGAATCAATGAGCTTTTCTTTTTTGCTGCACTGGTTTAGTGCACTCGAAAACCACCGCTAACACTGCTCGCTGGCGTTGATGATCAAACTCATGTGGTCAGCAAAGGAGCGCAAATCTTCTACCAGCACAGATTGCTTAGCATTGCCCATCCCAGTTTAATATTGGCCGGTAACTTGTCCACGAGTTCTTGGAGAAGAACCGGATTGGCTAAATGCATCACCTGTCCGGCTGACACTAAATGAGCACACAAGTTGCGCACTACCAATCCGAAGTTTACTAAAGTCTCGAGCTTCTCCGGTTTGGGTGTAGGTGTGCTTCGGACATCATTCAGCAGTGTAGCAACAATGGCTTCTGGTCGACCATACAGCATCCGAAGGGTTGATACAATTTCGCCGACGTTCGAAGGATGTAACAAAAAACTGCTAACCGCTTTTCTTGCCTGTCCCCTTTCAGCAGCGCTGCGAGTCTGCAGCAGATTTTCAGCTTCCGTGTACCCACACATTTCTGTTGACGTCTCGAAACTACTCCAGAACAATGGCCACTCAGCAGGGTATCCCCAAACGATGGAAGATCTTTTGGGACTACATGTCGTGCAGCTAATTGTTGAGCGTTTGGTCCTCTGGATGTCTCTGGAGGAGGTTGATGAGAAATCTTGGCTATGCTGGGATCGTTCATCGTAGTAGAACCCACGGATACTTGAGGCAGATAAGAGAAGAATTGTTGATTGCCTACGTGACCCTGATAACCTGCATTTCTGTTCTGTCCCCAGTTCCCATCCGAATATGATACAGGTAAGGGATTTGAAACATTTCCTTGCGATGCCAAAGATGATGGTGGCATGGATGGCGGTGTATAATTTGTAACAGGGACCCAAGGATTTTGCATATGATATTGATTCGACTCTTGCAACTGACGATCGTAGTGATCATAATATCGATTACTCACCGCCATTATTGGGGAACATACTGACCCACTACTGGATTAGCTACCACATTGGTGCCGCTGTACTTACACTGGCGAAGCATCGGGTTTGATGTGTGCATACCTGGGATGATCTGTGTACTAACCGACTGCCCCCCGTAGAATTCTATACGCCTTGCTGCTGGTTGCTCCTCAAGCGGTACGGTTGTGGGTGTTGAGTGGTATGATGGGGGCTGGAATAAAACACGAAGGCTGCTGCCAACCATCTGTACCTGACTCGTACATACGCCGGTACGGAAGATGATGATGTCGATGAGCGGGCGTGATGACGTTAGGCTAACTGATGACGATGCTTGCGGCTGGTAGTGATTGATACGGTGCATACATTGGTGGAGTAGAGTATGATGGCGGCATGGAAGGCAACGGGTACGTCGTCGTCGTCGTTGGTAGGATTACGAATATATTGTTTGCATCGTTAGTCGTGGATGGCTGGTTGCTCACCAATGGAGTTAAAATTGGTTTGCCTTGGTTCCACTGCATCATTGTGGTGGATGTTGGTGGTGCTTGTAACGTTTTGCTGTTGCTGCCACGGATGATAGTGGCTCTGCAAACTGTGCAAATGTGGACAGCGAAGAACTCAATGGATGAGGCACTGAACTGCTTGTCACGAGCACGGGGATCTTACGGACACCAACAATAGGTGCTGCAGCTGCGCTTCTACCTGAACCAGCCACTAGCGTTAGTCGTCGCCGACGTCATTCGGACCGAATGCGATGTGGTCTCCGGTTGAGACGTGAGCCCAGTGGGAACACACCCGAGTATTGATGCTCCTGCTCACTGGCAGATGATTAACAATCCAATCATGCACTTTACTTGAACCTTGATTGCAGTATTGGCGGCTTCGGACACGCTTGCCACATCACCTTCTCCATCCAGCTGAGTATGAAGAGGTCGTTTCTCTTTTGACGTACTCCTTCTCTAAAGCGAACATCTCACTAATTGCTTTCTCCTTCGCTCCTTTTCCAACCGTATCATCATATCTTGCATTTCTTTCTCCTGTTTTCCCCGTTCTTCTTGAAGCTTTTCCTGCAGACATTTCTCTTCTGCCAAGCGTTGCATTTCAAGTTGTAATCTTGCACTAGCGAACGTTACGATGCTACGGATTCAGATGCATTAGCAATAGTACATGCCGTACATATGAAGCTTCTATTTTCGTTTTCGATGCTGTCGTTAACACCTACGCACATAAAGTGGTACCAGCGATCACATCCGTCACACTGGACCATTTTCCCGATCAGCCTCATTAGGTTGGTGCATACAATGCACTGATGCTGAGATGAGTTTGCCGGAAAAACAGGCACGGGATCCAGGCTTGACATGGTTATTGCTTTACCGCAAATTGTGATTTTCCAACTTTGAAATATAAAATTCTAAAAGATTTGTTACGGAGACGGCGAATTCGTTCTTGGACCTTTCAAGACAAACTCGTGGTTTGGGTTTGAGAGTAAGCTCGTAGCTGTAATTGTATTTCTGTTTTAGTTATAATGCGCGTTTTCAACATGTTTTAGGTTGCTTACACTTTAATCCCTCTTCGTTCTACAATCCGTCTGTTTTGTAACAATATATAATGTTTATATGTTGATTCCTTGTAAACTATATATAGTTTCAATTAGTGTTATGTGTATTTTAATGCAAAACGATGTACTTACAGTATGATACAGATAGATCAAAAATTTCACAATATATTTTAATGTGTTATTCCGTGTTCCTTGTGCCTTAATAACAACGACTGACAACTTAAAAATGCCTTCTATGAGCCTAACGTACTTCATTCGCCATTGTCAGTTAACCGTTAGGTCGAATTGGTGTCGACAGCGTTTGCCGATGACGGGGGGTCTTGTACCGTTGCGCACAGGCATATATACCTAATAACCTGCAACTAATAGCACCGTACTATTTTGTTTTTTAGTTCATTTGTCTATCTATGTATAAAGAACTTATTGATTTAACTTGGTTATAACTAGGATAACAAATTGAACATTAGTTTTAAGTAGAAAATGTATCAAATTATACTAATTTTAGATAATTAATGCACCACACTTGGCGTGCTTTCGCTGCCACCTGACTTGCTTCACACTATTGCCTTGTTCAGACTACAGGCTTGTAACATAATACAAGGGTGTTTTGAAAAGTATCTACAAAGAAAATGTCATCACGATAGCCTTGTACAGTAACTGTTCGCTAACTGGGCTAAGTGCACAGCCCAGTTAGCGGATGCTGCTCGATAACTGGGCTGACATTTCAGATGTAAATAATTTTCGAGGGGGCTTTCGATCTGATTTCGGTTGGCATATTTCATTGCGCAATACATAAATTACATAATGTTTTTATGCTTTATACGTTATTGCGTTGTAGCATATTGTGAACCCAATTGTTCAAAATATGTTGTATGGGATTACAACTCCATTTCGTACAATTTAACAATTTTTCACTCCTCCCGAACCTTATATGCCTTTCACATGCCCCTTCCGAATTTTGACAACAAGATGTCAAACGTGCTTTTAAACTGGGCTATAGTATAGACACTCTAGTAATAGACCGGACAACGTGAGTCTGGCACAGTTGATGTATCCAAAACAACTGTCAAATCGTATGGGAAATGCGAGAAAATGTTCGTTTTGGATACAACATGGCGGCACGTTGTCCGGTCTATTACTTGAGTGTCTATAGGCTATAGCCCAGTTAGCGAGCACCCAGTTAAAAAGCAGCCCAGTTAAACAGCACCCAGTTAGCGAACAGTTGCTGTATTATGTTAAAACGCTGTAGTATGAACAAAGCATAAGTGTGCATTTCAGCATCTGCTGGTGAATAGATGCACCACGAATCGAGTGGTTAAAGTTGAATTTTTCGCTGTGAAGCATTAGGAGAAAACAATTTTTCACTCCTTCACATAAATTTAGATAAGGCTGACGAGATGGAAAAAAACATGAGATTTAAGTTTCAGA